>VYZW01013479.1:7636-28302 GCA_013401315.1 Balaeniceps rex
TTTTTGTAATCGGTAATATGAATCTGATGCTTTTGCTTGCTAGTGTTTGTTGCTATTCTCTCCTCTATAAGCATGTTTATCAAGGTCTACCGAAAGCCCAGAAGCCCATAGGTCAGAGAACAGCATTTTGATGGATTATGGGATTGTAACTGTCCCTGCCAGCTGACAGCTTTTATTGGCTGGGAGGATGAGCCTGTAAACCTTTATATAATTATTGTATTAAAGCCACTGTGCCTCTGTGTTGCTGGCGCTTGTTCAGGGATCAATGTGAAGATAATTTCAAAAATGAATAGTAAGTATTGATTGTCCCTTGGTGGAGCCTTATCAGTGGCTGAAGCAGACTACTGTAGATTATAACTTCAATGTCATTTATGATGATATGATACGTATTGCAGAGTAGCAATTTAAACAAAGGGCTGATTTAATTCACAATGGATTTTTGTAGCGTGATGGGTAATAAATCACAATCTGTGTAATTTTTAGAAATGAACACATGTTGGCAGTAGTTCAGGGCAGTTCCTGGGAGATCTGAAAATGACCAGGGAGGGCAAATATCAGCAGCGAACCCCTTCTGAATGATTGGCCCTTACTTGGTTCTGACATTCAGATGACCTTGGGGCCTCTGCTGGCAGCTGCTGGTTAATTTTCTTCACTGAGGACACAGTTTAACTTTCTATCTGTCTGCCAATTACCTGACATTTTCAACTTATCACCTTCTATTTTTTAAATTATTGGAGGCACATCCACATTTTGACACTTTTTTAGGCAAGTATTCATTTTTTGCCTGCTGCAGAGACATCTCTCTGCCAAGCCGCTGTAATATCCCCTTTACTCAAGAAATTAATAGCTTGCCTAACTGTGAGGTGAAAAAGCACAGGTGTTATATGGAAGATTACAAAGCTTCCTTTCAGTTTAGCAAGAAAACGTGTGTGTGTGTGTGTCTGTGTGCATAAAAAGCAAATGATACCTGAAAAATCCCCCAACCCAAGGTCATTAACTAGATGTGTATATAGCAACTGACAGGAAGTACTGTAATTGTATGATATATTTTAGTACTTCTTTTTCTTGCCAGAATTTTATTTTTTTTCAATCATCAAGAAATATCCCTTCTGAAGTAATGTGAAGAGAATGGTTTCAACTGTGTGAAAAATGGGTTGCCACGAAGCTCTCAGGTTGAACTGACTCTTATAGTCTGTAGATACTTTGTTAAGTGTTTTATGCACGCCCTCATAGTCTTGCAAATGACTCTAATCAAGGTGTGTCCCTAATAAGATATGAAATCCTAAAGCAAGGTAGGTTAGGGTTTTTTTGTCTGAGTTTCAAGGCTTTTGTTTTAATTCAGAATGTAATGTTGCTTATATATTTCTGGTGAATTAAATGTTACTTTTTTTTTATAACTTTATGATTTCATTTCTGCTGAAGTCCTGAAAAAAACACATTTATGAGTTTAAGAGAAAATAAACAATAGGCTTACAGGGATCAGTCACAACATATCAAAATAGTCAAGACTTATAAAAGATAATCATTAAATGTTAACTATAAAAACTTAAAAAACCTGAAGAACGGTACAAGGAAATGATACATGTTGAGTGCTGTGAGTTTTCAACATTATGGAAAGAATAAGGGACTAAAATGCCATCATTGTGATATCGGACCTTCTTTGGGAAAGCATTAAAGCACGTGTATTATGCATGTAATTAAGTCTCATTAATGTAAGTCAGCCATGAAAATCTGCTTAAGTGCTTTCCTAGAAAAGCATATTAAATCCAAGCCATAGTGATGCAGTTTAGAATCAGATCTGGTCTGTACTAGGTTGTTTTGCAGAATTACTATAAATGTGTGTGACCAAATGGTGTGTGGGTGTTTTTGGCACAGCCTGCTGTGTGGTTGTCAATATTAGAAATGTTTGCTGGGCTTGCTTTTGGCACATAAAATTTCAACCTTAACCTCACAGAGGGTTTAGCCTGCCTTGTGCCAGACAAAGTACTACTTTATTTCATTACCAGAGCGATTTATGTGAGACTATGGAGAACCCATGGTAAAGAAGCTACCATTTCCTATAGAAACTGGGAGTAATTTTTTCTATTTCTTCCTTCACAAAAGCATCTCCTCTGTTCTCTGAAGACTAATTACTGCCTGGAACAGGAGAATCCAAGTTCATAGCCTTTTAGTAAATTACTGCTCTTCTGAATGATTCTTCTCTACAGAAAAGTGAATAGTTACACATCCCCATTAAGTGACACATTAAGTTGATCATTCATATAAGAAGAATAGTAGGAACTTAAAAATCTGTGTAGGAACAGGGGAACAGTTATTATAGCCAGAGACATCATACGAGGGCCCAAGGATGATATATATGGACAAAGCCAGTTTGGTCTACACCCAACTTCCAAAGCAGGGGCAGGGGAGGAAATTTGCAGTAGTTTCCAATTCTTTAAAGCTGTCTCAGTGCAAAAAGAAGTGGATCTGTGTGTAGAAAGAAGCAACTGTCACTGAAGACCCAATATTCATACCTATTTTTATGAGTTAATTTTGGATTAGCCCTAATCTCTTCATGTGGACTGAATTCACAGTAGCAGCTGGAGAGCACTAAATTTAGTTTACTTGAGTTGCATCAGAAAAGAATCCGGTCACCTGTTTTTTAACCACCCCACAACACAAACCAAAGCACAATAATTGAAGGCAGTCAAGAGTGCACTGCCAAACTAAAACATTAACGTAGATCTACCCAATGTCCTCCTAATGTGTAGCTATCCCTCATTACATTCCAACACTCTCATGGGCTACGCTCATAACAGAACGCAGAACACAGGATTTCTGCTCCTTGAGAATAAATGTGACTTTCCTGTCAAACCAAAGAAGTTTCTTTAATTCTTTCTATATTTGGATGTAGTTCCTTTAGTGTAGCCCTGAAATTTGCAGAATTTTTCCTTATTTTACTCATTTAAAACCAGTCTCCTCACTAGGACATTCACTGGTGTCCTGATTTCTCACTCTAGTGGATTGCATTTGAGAAGAGACGTTCCTTAATGGCCTAATGTAGCACGTTAGAGGCTGAGAAGAGTCTGTCTGTTGAGGCAAAATAGCAATTCCCTTCTTCTGGCCGCCCTTGCTGTCCATGACTTGCTTTGGGCACATCCACAGTGGATGCTGTGACACTACTGCTGTCTCCCCGCGTAACTGGACACTTAAAGTGTGTAAAGTTCTGAGTGGCTGAGGGGAAGACCTGCATCAACAATTCAAGCACTAAGTATAAAATCTATTGTAAACATATAACAGCATTAAAATCTATACAAACTATAATGCTATTTAACAACATGCAAATGTGTTGCATTCTAGATATCATTAAATCTGGTGGTTAAAATATTCTTTTCCAGAAGTACTGATTTGATTAAATTTAAGCATTTTATTAGAATGAATGGACGTCATCAATTTTTTCATAGGAATTTTTAAAAAATGGATTGATTTTTTTTTTTTCAAATTTTTCTTCTCTTCATAAATAAGAACCAACCCAACTTTTTTTCTTTTTTTCTTTTTTCTTTCTTTTTTTTTTTTTTTAAGATCGCCTCCTCCTAATTTTAAAGACGTTTATTCGGGATAGCTGATCATTTGCTTTGACGATAAACAGGAAATTATTTTCTCACTACATCTAGCTCTTTTTCACTTTTCTCATTATTAAGAATTATTTGGTAGATGATTTATGTGAATGTACAGATTCATGAAGGTTCTTTGATTAGTCAGTCTTGATTCCAGGATAAAAATATTTGGACTAGAGACCTGGGTTGAACAGTGCCTTCTTTGTCCTAGTCGGGGTGAGTGTACATTGTAATTATTATGCTTATCAGTATTTGAAACTAAGAAACAAATGTGTTTTCCATGGATTGGCATTACCCTCCAAAATGCACAGATAGTGTACACTTCTTTTATGGGGATGCACACTGTGAAGAGTGTGCACTGTGAATGGGGACTTTTCATTTACTTTTGCATTTTCCAGAAGGGGGAGAGAAGAAAGAAATTTTAAATATATAATAGTATTATCATGTTAAAACATTGATACGTACAGTCTGCATCAAAAAAACCCAAAATTTGAAACAATAAGTGAAAATTAATTAATTTTGCCTTCACTTGAATCATTACACAGTCACAGAAGAATTTAGTTTGGATGGGACCTCCAGAGGCCACCCAGTCCTGCCTCCTGCTCAGAGCAGGTCCAGTTGCAGCAGGTTGCTCAGGGCCAGATCCAGGCCAGTTCTGAGCACTTCTGAGGACAGAGACATCAAATCTCCTCTGGGTACCTGTGCCAGTGTTACCCCCCCCACCCCATGGTGAGAAAAACTGCCCATGCTCAGAGTTTTGCCTGTTGTCTCTTGTCCTGTCACCACACACCTCTGAGAAGAGTCTGGCTCTATCTTCTCTGGACTCTCTCATTTGAGAATAATAGACAGTAATATGGTCTCCCTCACCCTTCTCTTCTCCACAAGCCCATAACCCTCAGCCTCTCACACACATCCTGTGCTCCGGCCTCCTGACTGCCTTGGTGGCCCTCCCCTGGACTCACTCCAGTAGGACACTGTTTTTCATAAACTGGGGAATCCAGTCTGGACATGGCATCCCTGAAGTGGTCTCACAAGTCGCATTTAGGAGGGAATATTAATCTTTTTTTCTTCATCAGGTTAGTTTATCTATAGTAAAGTAATGTTATTCTGAACAGCCAAAATAGTTGGCATGGTTGCCTCGGTAACCATTGAGGTTCTGCCTGTCCTGTTCCTGTCTGGATTATCCTAAGAACCAAAACATATCGGCCAGCTAAATTACCTTTACTTCTCCTTTATTTTCAGAGCAATGCTAAAAAGCAGAGAGACAAATCAGAAACATGAATTCAGGTTTCTTCATTCAGCCTTGTCCTTCACGCATCCACACCATCTTGCTGCTCTGTTTTCCTTTGCTATCTCTTTTCTCTATAGATTTTTTTTTTCCCTGCAAAACTCCCCACCCTCATTTTCATTTCATCTAGCCAATGTCCTAAAAGATGAAATTTTCTTACAAAAGTAATGGGTAAAATGGTCAGTAATTTGAAAATCCTTGCTACCCATGAATTTTGAAGTCTGCATTGTTTAGTGATTCTGGCCCTCTGAAGAAAAAGTGACTGCTGTATTTCTTAAAAGATCTATCTTTAATTAATTTTAACTCATCAATTTACTTGTAAAATCCAAGATAATTTGTTCTGAAATTTAAGTGCGCATCATTTCAGATAGAAATTTCTTATATAAAAATTAGTTTGAATCTCTACTTCGAATGCAACACCCAAGTTAGCTGTAACTATGTAATGGAGAGTGGTGCTTCTTGTAGAATGTTTTTTAAACTTTTATGCTAAATGCCTGTTGACCTTTAACTACAGCATTGTGAATTCACCATGCAAGTTATTACATAAGTTAATGAGGCCTTAAATTAGGAGATTTTAGAAGATTCTACTGGTTTTGGTAATACAGTAGGAAGCTGTTAAATGTGTAATTCTCCTTTACAGTGAATGATTATTTTTAATTGGGCTTTTAAACAACTACATAGCTACCAAAGATGGCTCCACTAGTTTGAAAATACTATCCTTTATTAGCTAATATTGACTTTATCCATTGAAAGGATCAAATTTATGAAGTACTATCTTTCATAGTTTTTATAAAATTCCAACAAGAACAATATTAAAAAATAATTATACAGTATTTGGATGACTGCTTTAGTTCCTTGTACGTAATTTTTTTTAGGCCTTTCTGTTTAAGCATTCTTTTTTTAAAATGGGTAAAATGGGAACACAGAAGTTGGTTTTAGATATTCTAGCAAAAGGATAAGCTGGAAAGACAACAGAGTTCTATGGTTTGTCCTTCATGCAGTCTCTATAGGCTTAGGCAAACTCATAAATGGTTTCCATTTTGATCTGATCACATTTGCTTTGTACTCACTTTGTAAAGGAGGCAGTGGTTAGTTATTCTAGTTAGTCTTGCTGATCAAGGTTAGAGCTGTGTGGGTATTGAATAAGTCAAACTGATTTGGTGTGCAGATTCTTGCATAGCAAACGAGCAGAAAAAGTGCAAGGTAACTCTTTTTTTTTTTAAAGTGGCAGGTGATAAGAGGTTGATATTTGCATAGACAGCATATGAATGTACTATATCATTTTTCATACTGTTTTTCTGTGAGCAGCAGCTATTTGCTCACGTTAGTCCTTCAAATTAACTGAATTAACTTCTAGATAGTGCCTCTCGCAAAACAATGATCTCATCAAATTCAAGACATCTGAATAGAGTAACTCTGCAATGCTCTCTTCAGTCTTCTTTCTTCTGCACCTGTCTTTTTCGGAGAAATAAGACCTTAGCATCATTATCCAGGAAGACGAGCCATGCATTACAAACGAACAGTGGTGCAAGCTTGGAAGTGTAAAGGGAGTTGTTTGCAACAGTTGAAATCTTGAGTGAAGATCTTACTGCACTTCTTAGAACAATATATCTTGCTGCCAGAGCATGAATAAACTAATTGTAGTTTAAGTAGTGCACTTTATAAAGAATTAGCCTTCTTTCTGTAAATGGAGCTGTGATTTATTAATAATCTCAGTCATTATTTGCTGTGGAATAAGTTTAGTACCGCACTCGTAAGTCACCATCTCTATTGATATCAACAGTGAAATTACAATGTAATCAGTGTAGGACGTGGAGCTTATGTGACTAAAACAAGTGTACTTAAAATAATGTCAGGGCTCAGTTCATGAAGCAATGTAAGGTGCCCTTCTCTATACAATGTACTTTCTCACTTGCACAACAGGTCCAGCAGAAGAGGAACCATAGATTATTTTTGTATGTAGTTCTGTGATAGCTCTCCTAAAACACTGAATTAAGGAGGATTTGGAGTAATATTTATTTCTTCCTAATTTCACTACCTATAGAATGTAATGCACAGGTATCTCAGAAGATACAAGCTAGTTTGCCCAGTCATACCATCAAACTTCCCACCGTTGAATGTGTACTGGTTATTTGCATTTATGCTTTTATCTTGGGGTAGGCTTTACAACACTCTGCCATAGAAGTACCAAAAAGGGATAGTGAGGGTAACCAAACTTCCTAACTTCAGGAAATGCATTGCCAGATTTACATGTGAAAAATGGGGCAGTAACCACTCTTACATCTGTTCAGTCCCAAGAACCAACCACCCAGCCCTGCTCTCTGTAGACTGAGATCTTATACCTGTTCCCTACTTTCTTTCATTGTCATAGTTTTCAGCTCCTGTGCATGTCATCTTCTTAATAGCATTTGTCAACACTAAAGTAACTGTTGTGCATTCTTTTAAAATCCGTTCTGAATACAGAGGGAGAACGGTAGTTATTCCTTTTGCTGAGGTGTATAGCAGAGATTTCTGATGCATATGTAAGCCCTGTGTTTAGTCCTGATGATGACTACAGCAGGAAAAAGCAAATTTCATGCATATACAGATCAAGATGAAACTAATATGAAAAGATTTAATGTTGAAAATGCATCTGGCATTTTTTAGTTTTATGGTCCTTTATGCCTGCAATCTTGAGTTCTGCCTGCAGTTCTTCTATACTGATACTGCTTGATAATTTTTTATATATTATATCCACTGCATTTTAATGTAATTCTATTAATTGAGGGTAGAAAAAATCCCTTTGCTCAAAATCCAAGGAGAATGGAGTTTTCCTAGAAAAGGGGCTAAATTGTTTTTGGCTGTTCTTGGAAGAATACACTTAAGTGCACTCTGGAAATCTGCCCAGCAAAGCAAAAGAACTGATGTCATGGGCTTTCACCTCAGCCAAAAAGCAGTACCCGTAGCTTTCCGCTACTAGAGAAACTGGATCACAACTCAGGTCTGGGAGTCAGCAGCCTCTGCTCAGTGGAGACATGGCACCTCGCTGCACTGCTTTATCTGCTACCTCCTTTGCTCTGGTGGTGGCTGCACCAAAAAGAGTGGAGTAGCTAATGTCTAAGAGGAGCTCCTGGGCAATTTCAAAGTGCCTGTCTCTGCAAGCACTTCTCCATTGCTCTTGAGACCATTGGTCTCAACTAATCTGGCATAACTATAGGTTTGTCCCCACACCACACACTTGTCCCTTGCTGTTCTTTCCTTCCTCCCCAGGTTTTTGGACAGATCAGTTGGCTGGTAGGTTTCACTGAGGCCAAAAAACCCACCAGCATGAGGGAAGTGCACCAGGACTCACTTTGTCCATGACAAAACTTCCACCTTTTCTTTCCTGTGTTTAATACACCAGAGGTACAAATTGGATTAGAAAGGGATGGGTAGTTGGTTGGCTGTTCAGTAAGCTTTGCTCAGAGTGTTCATGACTACTGTTATACAACAAAGAGCATGAACATAGTAAATCTTGTGAGCAGCAGCCGCTTTTCTATATTTCTTCAGTAAAGTTTATCTTCAAAGCACAGCACCCAAGCAGTGACAGGAAAGGAGAGACAGGATCTGAAACCGTTTGCATTTGTGAGAAAAGAGGTTATGTTATTTTCTGACAGGAGGTTAATGGAGAAATCTGTTCACAACATGGTACCGAGTGTTTGGTAACAAACAATGATATGTGCATGTATATGCAAATATTATATAACCACTGGTGACAAAAATCATCATACAGGGGACAAGAACAATTTTTAAAGCATTGTTGACAGAGCGTAAAGTACCTTATTTTGAAAGATACTAGATCTGTTATTTTGGAGACACAGATATGGAAGGTGGAAAGAAGATTTGCTGTCTGTGCTCACTGGTAGCAAGGATCCAGGAGGGTAAAAAGTATTAAGGAGAAAGTAAGAAATAGCTCAAAACCAAAATATAGTAAATGTGGCCTTGAAAAAAGTTATTCAGCTAATAATAGATAAAACAAACTGAACTGTAAAAAGGATGGAAAATGAGGCTCATGGAAGAAAAATATGGACTGAAGGAATGAAAAGAAAGGAGAAGTCAAATCCTTCTCCCTAATACTTATTTGATGTACACAGAAGAATTTATAAGAGAAGAAATACAATACAAGCAATGAGCAAATAAAAAGATTTTAAATTGTGAAATATGTGACATTTGCAAACTTCTGTTCTAAATGTAAATTTAGCTTTGCTGATCTTACAAATGTTGTCTCTTATTGGGCCTCAAAGAAATCAGGAAAGGCTCTTGTGTGATATGTTGGCTGGTTAACGTCAGATTCTTTCTGATACTTGTGCTTTCAGTTGCCAATAGACCTTGCATGAAGTTAGTTCAAACGTTAACACAAGGCCACTGTAGTTCATTTGCTGCATAGTGAATTTGTCATAAGTTGTTTTAGTAGAATTCAGGTATTAGACAGCACTTTCCAGCCAAAAGCATCCAGAAAGGCATCATAATTTTAAATCTGGGACCAAATTTTTACTATTTCTTTCATACAACTCATGACTGGAAAAAAAAATAGTATTCTTAAGTATGGGGAGGAATAAGGAAGCTCCTTGTGCTAGCTATTGCAAGATGTCATGAACAGTTCTATTTAGTAATGATTTTGTAATACCTTTCATATCAGTAGAGGACTGTACAAGGTGCACAATATGAAAAGTGATTTGGTCCCTTTTGCCTATGTTGCCCTTTCCAGTTATTTTAGCTTATTGCTTGTTTTGCTTTTTGAAGTGAAAAGCCTTAGTCCTTTTGTTACATTTGCTCAGGGAAGGAATAGAGATAATTTCAATGATAGTATTTTTTAATCTCAAGGTAATGTGAATGAATGTTTATGGTGGTCTATAGAGAATCATTTTTCCATGCTTTGTTCCTTGTTTCGCCTTCAAATGCAGTATTTATCAGTCTGCAGAGCAAAACTATGTGCATGCCATATCATTACTAGCTCAGGGGGAATCATTCGAACCAATGTAATTTACTCAATATTGGTCAGTTTGACTCCTGACCCTAGTCCCCTGACAGTGTATCCTTGGCAACCCCTGATGTGTGTTAAGTCAGGATGTGCTTATTGGTCTCATCTGTGACAGCTTGCTAAAGGCTGCTTAACATAGCTTGGTCTTTTCAAAAGAAAATTAAAAATCCAATAATATACTGTATTCTGATCAGACTGGTATTTATACAAGCACAGAAAGAGTAACTTCTAGTTTTAGTCCTGCAAATCTGATTTCCCATTTCAAACAGAGGAAAGAGATTTTGGAAGTAAGTTTTAGAGGGAAAAAAATGATGTTTTGGGACAATTTTCAAAAGAAAAATAACATGGAGACTATTCAAACATTGGTTGTCTTTGTGAGACATTTGGGAAGTTTTTATGTTCCATTGCTACTTACATATCTCAAAGGTGGAAGATGAGAATTGTTCGCCAGATATATACACCATTGCAAAGCTGTTTAGAGTATATTAGTGTGAGTAAGAGGAGACCTTGCTCATTGATCTAGAAAAAAGTTCCCTGGATTGTTTTACTGGTTTTGCACCATTTTCAGTTGTGAAAAGAAGCAGTTGTACAAGTCTAGCAAGGAACCTCATGATTTTTCCTATCTGGTATAGAGCTGATCTAAAGCCAGCAAAACATGGCATTTAGTGTTTCTGGAAGGGGTCTTTGGCCATATATCTCACTATTTTTCACTTCCTAGTAGCTGGTATGATCCAATTAACCATGGCTAGTGAAGAAAAAATTAACTAAAGCTGTATTAATCTTTGGCCAGACCATTCCAGATTTGTAGTAATGGAAATGATACCAAGGCTTACTGTCCGTGTGATCTTGAACTGAACATGCTGCCACTGGGACAGAGGATCCATCTGCTAACCCGGTACTCTGCCATGCAGCTGTGTACACCAGCATGGATAACCTAGAGAGGGATGTGGTTTAGACAGTAATCAGCATCAACAAAAAAATATACAAACAAAACCAAAAACCTTAAAACAAAATGTGGGTTCTATGGCTTGGCAGAAGAAATAGGTGGGAATTCTTTTAATTTCTTTTGAATTTTGTTGGAAGTCTACATCTTGAAAGCAAACTCTGCCAAGACCTGCATAATCTTCTAGAAGTTTATTATAGATTCTTTCATTAAAAGGACACGTAAACACATGCTTTTATTGTATTTAGGTCCTGATGATCATTATCATTTAGAAATCAAGGATTCCTTGAAAGATTGTTAAAAGGTTGGGAATCTGCTGCAAATTTTCTGTCATTAAGTATATTTCATGAGTTTTCAGAACACTTGAGTAAATTATGTTATTAATTCTTTGGTTTTATTTTGTATTTTCATTCCAAATCTGCAAATGGGGAAGTACCTTAGGAAAATTTTTTTTCTAAAGAGAAGCAGCGAAGTTCTTCCAGGAAAGCACTATTTAAACCAACACTCAGGAAAGCAGTGGTAACTTTAGGGCCTTATTTTCACTCTTGTGCATTACGAGCTGAGGTGGCTTTTTGTTTCATGTGCCTCTTGCCTCATTCAGTAAGCATCATCCAGTACTTCAGTGAGGTAACAATTCTCCACACTGTTTTCAATGAGGGTGTACAGCACTAATGTATTCCTAGAATGCATTCTGGCTACTAACTGAAGCACCAATCCTGTGCAAATATTTGTATAAGATTGTGCGTTAAAACTTGTTATGTTCATGTAGAGGTGAATTTTATCTAGGTAGACTTGATTAGACTTCGGTCTGTGAAGCTTGACATCTGAGATGTTGGGTGGGTTTTTTTGGTATAGGGTTTTTTTTTGTTTATTTGTTTTGTTGTGGATTTTTTGAATGTTTGGTTTTGTTGTGTTTTGTTTTGGTTTGTTTTTTAAAAAAAAATTTCTATATTCACTTGAAACTTCCAGTAAGCTTTCTCCGTCTCAATAGCTGTGCTGTGAAATCTTGCATTTGCCTACAAGCTAAAATGCTAGTTAGAACGTGTTACATTATTTTCAGGATAAAAGTACGTGTTTGTTAAAAAGATCTAGAATTAATTTACGTTGAAATATGACACAGGTACAATAGAGGAAAGAGTCCTATCAACACAAAAATTTGAGGAAAGGACCAGAGTTCTGTATGGACCAAATATATCTTTCAAAGATGCAAGGTAGTTTCAAGTTTGATGTACCTGGCCAACAAAAGCAGATTTATGACTGCATTAAAAGCAAATGCTGAATCAGACCCAGAATGTGTAATGTATCACTGGCTCTCAGTTTTGGGCACTGATACCAGCTGGAATGCTGTATTTATTGCAACACTTCAGTGTCAAACCTATGGGCTGCTTTGGTTAGTAAACATTAATTCTGCTCTTCTCAAAAGTATTGGAACATCACGGGTTCGGCTCCTGGATGGAAACACTGTAGGGTCTACCAAAAAATTTTGGTTTGCATATTGTTTGAACTAGGTACCTAAGATAATTTCTCTTTATAAAGCTTATCATATATATTCAGAGACATATGCTTGTAATAAGTTTTAGAAATAATTTACTAGATAAGATATTTAAATAGGAGTGTAGTTCTAAAAATGCAGATTGTATAATAAAATATTATACAGCTTTAGAGCACTAGTATGAAATCTTATCATTATTCTAACAGGCATACACAAAGAAATGCACTCTCTTAATAAGTTTTGATGTTTTAGGGCATCAAATAATCTATTATTTAGTAAACAAATTTCATATGTAGGGAAAGAAATACTGTTCATGTCTCAGTTTTACAATACCAACCCAAGCATTATACAAAATGGCTCAGATGCTTTTTTACTATCAGAAGAAAAAGGGCAGTAGAACAGAGGGGAAGTATAGAATTGGCATGCATATCTTATGAGTGTAAAATTACATGTATGCATGTAAAAAGTATAGAAACTAACAGGAATTAATAACAACTGTCCTGAAATTTTAGTTTTCTGATATAGATACAATTTTTTTACTAATTGAAACTCTGGGAAATTTTAGCATTACAAACTGTGATTGTTGTCTTGTAACCAGTCTTATTTTACTTCCTCCCACCCCGCGCCAGTACAGTATAAGCTATCACAGCTTCTTAGAAATTACCTTTTTATTTATGTATAAGCATATGGTTAATGATGTTAGCAGGCTGGTGTTTGTTTACTAACCACAACTATAAGTGTTGCATGATGTAAAAAAGCTAAGGTAAATCTAGTCACCAGTAAAATGAGTTTAATTTGTTTCTTCTTATATCTAAGATAAAACAGTATATACACTGAGATTCCAGCTGATACAACTTTTCACTGAAGTCCATGAGAAAATCCAACTGGCTGTGGATCTGCCTCATTGACTTTAGCAGAATCAGGACCCTGTTCAGGGAGCCTTAGAGTTGCTCCTTGGGGTGCTCCTCAAATATCTTAAAATCTGAGGTAGATAGAAATATGTCGTGGTTCCAGTCACACCTATACAGTCTTATTTTTTGTTGGCACAAATAGTTAATTATGTTTTACCCCAAACTCAAGGAATAATTTTCACCCAAAGGAATAAAAAAGGAATTGATGAGTTACGTTTTAATTGGGAAGCATCTGAATTAATTTGGTAAAGATGCAGTCTTTTATTATAAATACAGGCAAAATATAAAACCTGTTTCGTTAAAAGAAACCAGCCTGCAATCCATGGCATTGAGTGACATATTTTAGTTGTAGCCTATTGACCACCAAATGCCTCACTCTGCAATGGCTTCATGTACTCGACTTTATGAACATTGTTTCACTTACTTGAAGCTGTAGTAAATCTTTGAGGACTACAAGTTACTAAGGGATAATGTGCACCCACTCACAATATATGAGTATTTCTTAATATATGGTTTGCTTATTTCTTCCAAGTTAAACCACAGCCCTCCTACAGATATACTAAACAACCAAGCTGAATTCATGACAGTAGTAAATAATCTATTTATTCTGCTTTTGGTATTAGGCAGAGGATGAAAACAGGTAATTGTCTTATTTTCAGAGGTTATCTAGGATGATATGCAGCACAGACTTGCCTGGTTCTGAAAACTGACTATAATAAGCAAGTGTTTGACTGCTTTATATACAATATGTATGGGACCATAACTTTTTTCCCCATTTTTATAATATTTCATATATGCTAAGGAGGGAGAGAACACTTGGTCAATTGACTGGTGCATTTCAGACAAAAAGAGACAACATATTAGCAGGGACAAATATTGTGCATCTTTTAGCAAAAAGGAACTGCCAGCATGCAGATATTATGTATGTGAAAGTGTGTGTAACTGCATTTACAAGAAAATAAAGAGTGCTTTTAGCAAGTCCAACTTGTCTGAGAAGATTGAACTAGTGAGATTACCCTTTCATCAACACACACACATTCTCTCTGTCTCACACACAGACACACATACAAAAACAAACTTGTAATGAGTGGGTACTTTATCAAGGCCTCCCTCCATCCTTCATTAAATGACAGAAAATTGCTCTTTGCTGAGTTTGTCAATGCAGCTTTCCCTCCCAGAAGCCCATTTGTTTCACATGCTAGCACAGAATATTGCAGGAATTTGCAGATTTTAAATGACAAATGTGTCGAAGTTTACCCAGATCTGAATCATTCTTTTCTTAGACTGACTACAAGGTACAGTAACTCCTAAAGCTGGACTGGAATTTTTATTTTAAGTAGATCTTACTACTTGAGTAGTAAACCAGTATTGGGCTGTGATCTTCTCCTGTTTGACAGTGTCCCTAAAGGATTCTTTCGCTCCAAAAGCCTTTTCTCTGTACCTTATGTGATAGATGTAGCCATTCTAAACTAAAAGCACAAACAAAACAATGAATGCATTCCTTTACTGCAACTCCTCTACTCTTTATTGAATTTGTCATTTTATTAATTGCACTTACATGTAATGCAGATGAAAGGATGCTTTTTATGAGATAAAAACTTAACAGTTTGACACCATGAAAGGAAAACAGTTCTTTCCAGCACCTTTCAGGACAGAAGGCACTTACAAATAGCAGCCACTGTGTTGCTTTGTTAGAGTAACACTGTGATGTGTAGGATTATAATCAATGTAAATTATTGAGTTTTGCTACTGTGCTGTGTTGAAGGTATAATGTGTTACTTTGTGCAGCCATTATTTATTCATACCGAGAAATTAGCTACATATCGTTTTTTCCCTGAAATTCTATTTTAAAGGTGAATTTGTAAATATAAATTTAAGAACATGTCTGTGCAAGTTGTGTCCGGATTTCTAGGTTTCAGTAAACACACATCAGGTCTTATTGCTGCATTTACATATGCTATGAATTTCAATCCAAACAAATGGAGAAGAGTTTTAGGACAGAGCCTGCAGCATGGCATGTCCTTTAATTGCCATTTACATAGCAGAGGAATCATTAATTTCTAATTCACCTATTATTCACTCTCTTTAGTATGCTGTGTCAATGTCAGTTTTGGGGCAGTGGAATAGATGTGGCTCTGCATTGCTTTTGCAACCCACTTTTGTATGTGTGTGTTTTTCCTTTTCTTCTCTTAATGCTTTTTTGACCTTAGTAGGGTACCACTTTGACATAGGCAGTTAAGGGCTCTTGTTTGGATATGATTTATGGTGCTACATTAACCCTTCATTGACCTAGAAATGCCCTAATATTAAAACAGTTTGACACACAGAAAATCAAAAGCCCTTTTATTGGAAGTGCTATTGTCCGCATCATAAGTTTCCCCAATGTGATGCCACTGTTACACCATCAATTTCCTACTGCTATTGAACACTGTATTGAAAAACTAATGGACAGAATCCTTTGTCATTTCTGTCCCAGTGACCAGCAAATAGCTCAGTGAAAGTCCTTCCCTTCATATCACTTCAGGCATTTCGAAATGACACATGGAAGGTACTCGCTTAGCATTTTATTAAAGGCAAGGGTGTGCTGGATCCTGCGGGGCTCTGTGTAGCACCTGCCATCAGCCAGCTCCCACGGATTTTGGTGGAAGCTGGAAGTGTGCGGTGCCTCTGTGGGGCTCAGGCTGGAGCCCCTGTCATGTGGTGCGACAATACCATATTCATGTTTGTTAAAAGGAGAAATAAATCCTTGTAGAAGATTTTCTAGAGTTTAACAGTAAACAGTCAACAGAGCTATGTATAAATTCAATCAGCTGTAGCTGTTATAAAGGCTTATTAATTTATAAATGAAATACTTTTCTGTGGCTGAGATAGTAACCTATTGCTTTCTGTAGAAATTTTTAATGGATATTTTGTATTTAAGCCTACAGCTTTTAGCATGGTGTTGAAAACCCTTAATGCATTTTTTATAAAGCTGCTTGATTCTAGAGTGCTTTTCCCTACTGGAAGTGAATATATTTCTATTTTCAATTTATGTTGTAACTGCTACCTCTTCTTAGTTGCACATTTGGCACCTAGGAGTTACAGTTTTTAAGTAAATCTACTACATTTTCACAAAATATTTATGATATTGTTAGTGATTTTTGGTTCGTTGATTTTGTGACACTCACTGAAATCCAGTCCTGAACAGAATACAGGAAAAGTTATTGAAGTTGGGCATACAAATATTCTCTATTCAGCAGTTAACCAAACTGTACAGTAGAACAGGGGTTTGTTTTTATTTTCATAGTAGGCTGCTCTTGCTTTTTGGTCTGAATTTTTTCATCACTGGTTACTGGTATAGACTCCTTTTCTGCAGAAAAACCTGCCTTCTGTTCAGCTAAGCTAAAATAATCATGTCTTTTATGTTGTTTTTGTGAGGGGCAACTGTTCTTTGGTAATTTAAAACCTTGAGAGGTCTACTTAGTGCATAGGCTGGGCAGGTCGTTTAGAAAATGGACTGGTTGCACCTTGAGGCAGTGGGGAAAGGTGCCAGCTGGAGTCCAAAGCAAGCACTTTATCTATTTTTTTTCCCCATTTGTGGCTACATGTATATCCTAGCACCTCTGTGTTCACTGACCTCCTACCGTTGAGTTTTCAGTGCGCAGACACTCGGATTATGCTCTCCAGCTGTCTCAATGTTGCGCTCACTTTGCTATGAAAGGCGACATTTCTCATCATTGCAAAGTATACCTGGGCTCAGAGACAGCGTGCAGGTTTCTTTCCTCGCTTAGCACAGTTCAAGGCTACTGTCACTTAACCTGGGCCGTGAGGATGAATATCATAGTCTCCGAGTGTGCATGGGGGGCAGAGGTCTGTGTGCACCTGTTAGATCTACATACAATTACATTCCAAAAATCCAGAATAACTGAAGTCAACAGACTTGTAACAGATTTACACCCATATAGCTGTGAGAAATATCAGGAACTTACTTTCTCCCAGTCTGTTCCCACTTCATGAGAAAAGGATTTCAAAATTCTGCCACTACTTATGACCATCTCTGATTGAAACTTTGCAGGAGAATGAGTGATGTACTTTCATAAGGGATAAATGTAGAAGAGGATGATTTAAAAAACTCTTAAAACAGAAATCAGGTTTTGGCAGAGTCTTTGACAATCTGAAAATTTATCCTAAGTGATGCTCACATTTGTGCTTCATAGTTATGGAATATTCATACCTCTTCAGCATTTTACAGGAGTTGTGTAATGATGTAAAGTAAAAATAATCCCAAAACAGATTTAAAAAGATAAACAGAAGCAGCTGATAAATGGTGTTTATATCTGGTTTATATGTAATAGTAAAGCATCACAGCTACAGAAAACAGACAATTAGTCTTTCCTTGTTATGTAAAACCAGTTTCAAAATTATAAATAAGCTTTTATAATACCTTTACTGTAAATATCTAAAGATTAAAAAATTCCTTGCTTTGTCAAATATTGCTTTCTTAGAGAATAATGTGTGATTATGTTTTTTCTGGACAGTAATGTGGGTGCTGTCTGTGCAAACAGAAGAGGAAGCAGGCTAGAACCTCGGGCATACATTTTAAAATGTAAGATTGTAGGAACTCAAGTGTAATTCTTATTGTGTAAATGACAGCAAGGTAATTAGTAATACTAGAGACTGTCACTCGTGACCTTTAGGGTCACAAGACAATGTACTACTACTTGTTTATTAGCTTAACACAAAGGATCATTATGATAATCCACATTTTTAAAAAACAAACTTTAATTTTTTGCTAATACAGTCTTTCAGAAGAAATACTTGTGATGCATAGCTGACTGTTATCATAATTCGATTCTCTCAGAGCTATATTTAAACACCCTGTTAAAAAAATAATCCACAGCTTTATATAATGCAGTACATAAGCCTCTATATCTGCATGTTAATTTCTATTGGAGTAGTTATTTTGATTCTGCTAAGAAAGGTCTCCATCTATTACGAAGATAATTAATTCTTTGAAAAGTTAGTGTCTGTAAGTTTAATTTCTCCCCCATTTGTCTTTGGAATAGGCATATTTTTGTTGTTTTACTGTACTAAACAGCTTTGGCTGTTTCATAAGGGCTGAGTATTTCACTAAGCTCTTGCAATATTGAAAGAATCTATATTCTGAGAATTTGAAAACATGTCAGCCCACCTAAATTACATATTGATCAGGTTTAATTGCATGCCACCCATCAGTATTAGGTTTGAAAATTCATAAAAGAGAAATAATGTACTCTTTGTGGATGATTACTTCTGGGGCATTTAAATGAATTCCATCACTTAACCGTGAGCCGAGACAGATTATTGAGCCTTGCAATCTAGCCAGTCAAAGTCCAATGCAGTAGAACAGCTGTTTTCCAACTATCAGAGAAAAGCAAAGAACAAACAATATAAATTTATATAGATTTTCTTTTAAGGAAAATAGCAAAGTAAAATGCTAAATGTAAACATGAATTTTTCAATTTTCATGAATGTCCGTTCTTGTTTTGCTAAATAATGGTCTGCATTTCTAATTCTCTCTCATGTGCCATATGCAAATTCACACCGTGATTAGGATTTCAAAATTGGAGAAGTACTCTTGAGATTATTTTCTGTGCATTTTCATTTTAGCTGTGCATTTGTTTTCGTATCTGCTACCACATAATATGCTCCCTTAAAAACTGGGAGTGTGTGTTTTTATTCATATTCAGTGTGTTTTATGGCAAGCATAGTTTTCAAGGCTATGTTCTTAAGAAAGTCAAACTGGTGGAGAAAGAGTGTTTATTATTAATTTTCAGGATGTTCTTTACATTTAGAAATTATGCTTGTTGGTATTGGGTGTGTTTTAAAAAATTGTGCTTATGTATGTTTTTCTCTACAGAATATCAATACAGAGTAAAAAGAACCAGTTAAAATCATTGGCTTTGCTTGGATAATAGTTTAAAAGCTACATTTTATTTAGACACTTTGAGGTAATAAATATCTGTGAGCATAATTAACTGTCTTTTATCTAGGTCTGCTCCTTAGTGATGCCTTTTTAGGACCTTCCATAATGTCTCCTCTTAATGCTCAGTTTGGCCTTGAAAATTATTTTAAGAGTTAAGATATGTTAAAAGTCTTTTTCGCTATTTTTCCCCGTGTACTCATGAAATGGATGTCTCAGTTTTTCTCCGATTTTCACCATCTTTTCTTCAAAATCTCTTCATTTCTTGTGACCTAAGATTTCAGTTTTAACAAAATAAAATAACCTGGTTTAGCAAACAGGGAAATCTATGTTTGCGTAAATGATCTTTTGATTTACCATGCACCTTGACTTACTGGGTAGCCTTTATAAACTATGATTCTGATCCTAGCTAATATAAAATTACATAGCTTCAAAAAGAGGATAGAAAAGCTCTACTTTATTCACCTGAGAATTTGGCTGCCAGTATTTAATGTCATATTATGTACATATTACATATGTGATATATCATATTACTATGACCAACTCAGTTATGCAGTCCCTAGGAGAAAAAAAAAAAGTAGGTTGTTCCCCCCCCCCCATTATTTCTATATGAAAATTAGTCTGCAATTCAATTGGTAGTGCAGGCATACACGCACACTTTCGTGTTGTAGTAGTTAATCACTTAAATGGGTGATTGTAGTTCAGAAACAAAAATCCTGTCTCATGCTTATAGTACTTTTGATCCCTGAAGTAAATTGACTCCTTTATTGCATCAATCAAAACATGAGAGTTGCATCACTCCTTACAAGTGGCTGGGCTTAATTTATACATGTTTTTGTAGGCATCAGAAAATGTTAAAAAGTTGTTTACTGTAGTTTTATTGTATTTTCCTCCATTTTTCTGGAGGAGAGAACAACTGATTGTTAGCTAATGTACACACATGGAGGTAAACTTTCTAACCTCTCATACTCGTCCTTTCATTTTTCTTTCTTAGCTGACTAAAGCTATTAGTCAAAAAAGAGTAGGTCCAGTATTTGGGTATCCAAAAATTTTATCAAGCATGGCATACTGCTGCTGTTTCAAACCATTATATGAAAGATTGTTTGGTGAAGGAACTGTCTTCTCAAAGCCCAGTTATTTGCTCTTAGGGAAGCTGTCCTTGAGCAGGGAAACTTTTAGTAAATTGAGCTTAGAACAGAGTTTAGCTGACTTCAGTTTTGTAAAGTAACCTGAAGATACAGGAAGTCTAAAAAAGCTGCCAAACACCCCAAAGCAACAAAAAAAAATGATTTAAACTTTTCTTTTTCCTTTGTTTTATGATTCAAAGGTAGGAAATCTTAAGTATTGTACTTTTATATTGGGACAAATCTTGTCCCTATTGGAAGGTAACTGGAGTTTTACTACCAATTACGTTGGGTCCAAGCTATTCGCTTTGCCAATTGTGTTCAGCCCTTATTAAACCTAGGCAAATAATGTTAAGAATAGTTGCTAAGTAT
>VYZW01013479.1:28318-41991 GCA_013401315.1 Balaeniceps rex
ATTTGGGTATCCAAAAATTTTATCAAGCATGGCATACTGCTGCTGTTTCAAACCATTATATGAAAGATTGTTTGGTGAAGGAACTGTCTTCTCAAAGCCCAGTTATTTGCTCTTAGGGAAGCTGTCCTTGAGCAGGGAAACTTTTAGTAAATTGAGCTTAGAACAGAGTTTAGCTGACTTCAGTTTTGTAAAGTAACCTGAAGATACAGGAAGTCTAAAAAAGCTGCCAAACACCCCAAAGCAACAAAAAAAAATGATTTAAACTTTTCTTTTTCCTTTGTTTTATGATTCAAAGGTAGGAAATCTTAAGTATTGTACTTTTATATTGGGACAAATCTTGTCCCTATTGGAAGGTAACTGGAGTTTTACTACCAATTACGTTGGGTCCAAGCTATTCGCTTTGCCAATTGTGTTCAGCCCTTATTAAACCTAGGCAAATAATGTTAAGAATAGTTGCTAAGTATTATCAATTCATGTCTCCCATTTCTTTATATCTGTCCATGAGCAATGTCTATTAGTAAATTTTTATTCCTTAAAATGCTCACAGAAAATAAAAAGCAAACTCCTGAGATTTAGTCAACAAATGAATTAATGTATTTTGTAATTAAAATAATATGACTATAAGTAGATGTGGTCAGGACATAGTGTGATAGATACAACTCATATACAGCTTGTCATGTGAGTAATAAATTTGAATACTGCAAGACATTCTTGAAGCAGTAAAGATAATTTTTTGCATTAGATATTTTTCATACATTCTTCTGTATGTAAGCAAATAAAATTGTAATTCAGTAACAGATATCAAGGCAAAATTTTCTAGAGCGAAAATTGCCCTTAATGACAAATTGGTCATCCAGCTTTATGATTCAAAACACAACGCAAAACACAGGGGATAGCTTTCTACTGTTTCACACTAACTATGGAATTAAACAATTAAGTTGTTATGTAACTGGAAAAGCATTTGCTAGAGGTTGGACTTTTACCTTATGTACTTATTCTTGGCAACATTTTAAGCTCTTTAAGATAATGCTTACTTACTGTATGTTGGGAATCTGTGCATGGGATTTTAGGTCATGATTGTTAAGGGATTTTTTTTTATCGTATATTTCTGTTGTTAGCTGTGATCAAACACTATAATTTAAAGTAAATGCAATTGTGTAGAGTTTGATAATATTAAAGCTTTATCTGGAGCATTTTTGGGAGCTAGAAATCAGGCATATTAAAAGTATCTGTAAATTTTTCTGTCTGTGTGCATTTCCCTTCTGTAGCAATGCCCCTGAAGTTTCCATTCACGTTGGGGTTACAGCACCAATCCACTTTTCTTCTGCCTGTGGACAAATCAATAGCAAATCACTTATTACTTACTGAGTACATAGGAAACAAATCTGTAGAAGTCTAGATCAAAGAATGTGCTTATGGCCTCCCAAATTGAAGCTTACCACCTATAAATCATCACTACCTGTAGTCCGTGAAGAATTCTGCAATGACTGATGTGTCGGGTTCGATGTAAAGATTTCACTGTACCGTCTCTTCTCCCCCTGCTTTCCCTTTGCCACTGCCAGCTCACTTTTTCTCGCTCTCAACACATTTAGTTTGGAAGACTCAAAATCGGACAAGTGTGGAGTATTCACACTGTTTTTGCCCCCTTAACCTTAAACTGTTCTCTGAGACTGATCTCACAGCATCCGTTAACTGTCAGGTCTAGCTCTTAGGGATTTGTCAATGTCAATCCATTATCACTTGGCAGGGGCCATCATAGAGTGATACAAAATCCCTGTGTCTCACCCCTCTCATAATATCTGAAACCCATTGCTCAAAAATCAGATGGTTAAAAAAAATTCTAAACAGAAAGAGAATGACAAGCAGGAAAATTCAAAATGACAAGTGGACACCAACTGTAATTTATTGTGCATATAGCACAAAGGTCTCAGGAATATGAGCATTCTGGATGATATCCCATTCTTATTGAAGTCAGTGGGAATTTTTCTATTGACTTCACTAGGGACCAAGATTTCATCCTTTGTGTTCGTAGGCTTCTTAGCCTCCTACGGGGCGGGGAGGGGGGGAAGAGAGAGAGAGAAAAAATATTTCCTCATGAAACAAAAATGAAGTATTAAAATTGTTGCCATTTTATGGGGCGGGGGAAAGAAAAGAGAAGAAATCATTGCTTTGGGGTATTTGGAATTTTTTAAACTTTCATGTAGGTATAGAGTAGAATGAAAAAATAAAACATCTTATTTCGGAAATGTTGACAAATATCTCTTTCTATATTGGAATCAAATAACTTTGCTTTAAAAATGCAAAAAAAAATTGAAATGCTTTACTCTTTTCCAGTCCTTCCTGCATGGTATCCCTCCCTTCCTCAGAGCTCATTCGGGAAATTGTTAGAACAAGTTTCGTCTTCATTGCAACCATTTTTTCCAAGTTTAATGAAAATAGAGATCGCTGAGCAGTTTTCATTTTCTAAAAAGTTTTATGATATCACATGACACTCCAGAATTTGATTCACCCTCCCTCTCCAGAAGGGAGTCCCTGCTCTTTCCTTTTCCCTCAGGCTTTCCCTCTTGAGGGGCTTCCACAGCCTTGGCTTTTCCTGCTTACACTGGCAGAAACCCAGAACTGAATCTGGTGAGAAGTTTACATCAAACTGAAATGATTTGTTGACGTTAGTGCTTATATTGCTTTTTGGTTTGTCTCCTCAGCAGTAAGAACTGCCAATCGCAAACACGCTGATGGTGTGTGATGCATTCCTGAAGTTCCCTGGTAACTTTTAGATGACTTATGGCTGCCTATGCAAAGGTAGTGAGGAACCACAATAGTCCTTTTTTCTGGTTAAGAAAATAAAAGACAATAAAAGACCAAACTGTCTAGGTGGAGGTAGAATTATATAGAGAAATGAGTAATGCAGAGGTGTTTTACAGGAATTACTAAAACAGATGAAGAGCAGAGGAACTGGAGTTCTTAAATTGCCTTTATTGTGATACCTTAAACTGGTAATGCCACTCAAACTAGAAACATTTGTAATATTCCAATCCACTGGGGGATTTACTAATTTTACTAATTTACTATTTTACTAACTGTTTCCAGCTGGGATTAATAGAGTAGTCTATGGTGCTAAGTGTTATTGCAAGTTAATATAAATGTCCTTTTCCTGGAGTCAAGCTCACTTTAAGAAAACAACATATTAGGAATAAAATTGTTCTTTCAACTCCTCCACATTTGTTTCCCCCATTCATTTCCTTCAGTTTTATCCTGTGGGTGAAGTAGTACCTCTCTAAGTCATTTGTGTTCACTGCTCCTCCTTATTGGGTTTATATTATAAGAATGATTCTGGACTGAAAGAAGAAAATTTGCAGGAGGTTCTAAGAGACTGTAAAGGGGGGAGAGGGGGTAGAGCCAGTATTTCACCCAGTTCCTGTTGTGAAATAATTTTTGCAAATGACAGCAATTATTTTATGACTATAGTAAGGAAAAGTAAGGGATTAACATCAGAATCCACAATGATTGTTAATTTCTTGCATAATGGGAACTGCAACATACACTTCAACATGAATTTAGTTCAACCTTTTTGCTGTGTGTTTTGGGATATATGGGAATGAGAGAGGCTTTGCTAACAGTGAAAGGGCAAATTAATGATTTATTTTAATTATATACTTGTAGGTAAAGCACAACATTTGTTAAGTAGCACTGGTGGTTTGAAGATGACAGACCTCCTGTGCATATATTTTGAATTGTCTGAGTACTTCATCTAGGTACTTGGATGCTTGTTCATACATAGAGCCTGTTACATTCCTAATACTTGCTTTTACTTGCTCAGACCATTTATCTGTAAAGATATATTGGGCATCTGCAATAGCACGTGCCTATATTTTAAAATCAGAGCTTGAACTTTTTTTTTCTTGCTTTGTGCATTGTTAATTTTATCGTATTTGTAACACACTCCAATTTAATTATGTATTGAACTAAATTGTCTTCAAAGGAAGCTTTTTTCTAATTGTATTGAAGTAGTGAAGAAACTTTTTGATGACTCTGGGAAAATGAAACTTTTTCGTTCCTAAGTTTTGAGTGTAATGACTTTTCCTTATATTGTGTCATAGATTTGCTTTGGTGGTATGTGCTAGGATTTTCTGAATTAATGTGCTCACTATTACACAAAATTTAAGGGAATCTGCATATGAATGAAATATCTTTATCTCTACTTTTAATTAAATATTTTCTTTAGAATCTTCAACAATTAAAAAATCATTTCATTAATAATCTATCCCAGAGTACCAGCTGCATTTTGGATTATCTCATTTGTTTAAAAAATAATACATGCTGCTAAAGAGATGTAAGCTGACCTTTTAGCAGTAAACTGCTTTTTAGCATATGTTAACACTTTCCAATATCACATTTCACATCATAACCAAAGAGAATTATGGGAGTAGAAGTAAACAAAAAAAATGATTTTACAGATTAAAGCTACTTCATCCTAATAATTTTTGCTTGGGGTCTTTTACATAGGACAATGAATTAGCAAACTATTCATCCGCTCCTTATATGCCTGCTGTGTTTCCACCATTTTCACATTTTTTCCTTTCTTTTTTTCTAAGCATAACTCAAATTCTTGCCCCATGCTTTGGGTGCCTACATAGTTATTACAATATTGTGCTGCAGAAAATTGTGAATTTCAGTTGGTTACTGCTGACAGTCAAGAACCAACAGGACCATCCAGCTGCATTGCCACTTCATTGCTTTTATTCAAGTAATAAAAGGCTGTGCAAGCTCAAAGATTCTGGACAATTATAGGATAAACATTCAAGACATGTATCTGAAACTTGCCAGAACCTGAAATTCCTCAGAGTTTCATCTCTTCAGATTTTGGGTTTTGTTTTAAAGATTTGCTATTTGCAGTTTCTGGCCTATTTGAAATTACTCATCTTGATATGATGTCTTTGTTCTGTTTCCTGGGCAAATGGGGACAGCAAACCAAAAAATCAAAACCACAAAACCAAAAATCCCCCAAAGTTATGAAGGGTCAAGCCTCCAGTTGAATTGTTCTTAATGTAAAACACCAAGTAATCTTCATTTTAGAAGGAGCTTCAGATTGAAAGGCATGTTGAAAGAATGCTACGCATTTCTCATCATTTCACCTTAGTCATTTCCACAGCTGAGTTGAGCATATGCCTATAGCAACTTTTATCTCCGTTCTTTGTGAGCCTGCCTCAAAAAGGCAGAAGTGGAAATGGAGCAGGAAACTGTTAATATAAGGCTGAGCACCTTGACCCAGTAAGGAAGAAATTTACCTTTTTGAGAGGCCTTAGCCTCTCAAAAATTCACACGAGAAAAAAAAAGTGTTCTTGTTTAGTAGTGAGCAGATGGTGCTGCCTTAGAGACTAGTACAGTTATGTCTTCTTATGAACTGTCAGAATTACCACTATTTCGTACTTATGTATTAAAAAAGGGTAATCATTGAGGTTTGAGAGCAATCTCTTTAATTTTGCTGTCACAGCTGAACTTATTATTGTTCCTAAAATATAATCTGGATTCACTCTGCATGCTCTGCAAACCATAAATATCTGTGCAATACTTATGAGGTTATTATCCTTTAGGAATGGAACATCAAAGTGCATCACTTCCCCCTGACAACATGCATGCCCTCTCACTGTGTGCCTGTTATCACGTAACCCAGCAGAGGATGCAAAGGTCTACCTGTGCTGTGAAAGTGGAATATTAATGTTTAAAGCTGTGGATTCCCTGGCAAAGTTCTGAAGAATGGCAATTGCTTTTTGTTGCTTCAGTACTGTACACCAAGCCATTCACAGAGGAGTCCATTAACTTCTGCAATGATTTTAATCACTGAGAGCAAGAAACTACTCATTTATTGTCCCAGTCCTAACTAATTCATGCTGCATAACAGGAGACTGCATTAGCGTAAGTGCTTCCAAATGGTTCATTGTTATGTAAACCTTAGTTATATTACTATCTCACATACTCAAAATCAATCTAATAACTAAAATAATGTAATTATGAATGGTTAGTTACTTTTTTTAAAGTCCTGCTCTGTCGATGACTCTTTGTATGAGTATCCCTGTTCTGTAGTGCTAGTATAAACATTGAAAAAAGCAGACCAAAACCCTTTTCTGAATCTGTAATGCATCATTAATTGGTTTACATCGTTAATTTGGTTTACATTGCAAGGTTTTGGTAGTGGGGAGGGCTGCAGGGTTGGCCTCTGTGAGAAGAGATCGGGGCTGTCCCAGTGTTGGAAAGAGCCAGCTCCAGCCAGCTTCAAAGTGGACCCACCGCTGGTCAAAGCTGAGCCAAATCAGTGACGCTGGCGGTGCCTCTGTGATAACATATTTAAGAAAGGGTAGAAAATGTTGCATAGCAGCTGTGAGAGAAATGTGAGAGAAACAACCCTGCAGACACCAAGGTCAGTGAAGAAGGAGGGGGAGGAGGTGCTCCAGGCATCCAAGTAGAGATTCCTCTGCAGCCCATGGATGAGACCATGGTGAAGCAGGTTGTCCCCCTGCAGCCCTTGGCAGACCACGCTAGAGCAGATAACCACCCTGCAGTCCGTGGAGGACGCTACACCAGATCAGGTGGATGCCCTGAAGGAAGCTGCCAGCCTGTGGAAAGCCCAAGCTGGAGCAGGCTTCTGGCAGGAACTGCAGCCTGTGGGAAGGACCCACGTTAGAGCAGTTCATGAAGGACTGTATCCCATGAGAAGGACCCCATGCTGGAGCAGGGGAAATGTGTGAGGAGTAAGGAGCAGCAGAGAGAAAGTGTTATGAACTGACTACAACCCCCATTCCCCATTTGCCTGCTCCACTCGGAGTGGGGGGAGAAGGTAGAAGAATCAGGAGTGAAGCCGAACCTGGGAAGAAGGGAAGGGTGGGGGGAAAGTGTTTTTTGTTTTGTTTTGTTTTCTCACTATCCTACTCTATTTTTAATTGGCAATAAATTAAATTAATCTTCCCTAAGTTGTGTCTGGTTTGCCTGTAACAGTAATTGGTGAGCAATCTTCCTGTTCTTATCTCAGCTCACGAGCTTTTTCATCTTACTCTCTCCTCCTGTCTTGCTAAGGAGCAGGAATGAGAGAGCAGTTTGGTGGACACCTGGCAGCCAGCCAAGGTTAACCCACCACGTTATTTCAGAGCTATTTTAAACAAATTCAGTATAAAAACCTAGCTGGAAATGCTGAACTTTTTTTTCATTCTTTTTTTTCCTTCTCTTTTTCACCATTTTATCTTCATCTTTTTTGAATTTGAGGGGCAAAAGAAGAGTGTGGAGGAAAGGGATATGCTTCGGAGAGAAACGAAACCAAGCTTTTAATAATGCAAAATATTCTTAATGCTAAAAAATGAACCTGGCACATATATTGCTCAGAAAAGTGATTTCCCTCCCCCACCGTACTATTGATAAAACAGAAGGAGAAATCCATTGAAGCAGGAGGAAGTGAAGGAGTAATTGTACTTGAAATGAGAAGATTTTAGTAAATGGCCAGATAGGAGGTGGAGAACACAAAGGAATAGCACTTACAAATCTTCAAACATTTTTGTAATTCTTTCTCAGCTCTCTGAAAGGGCAGGAATGGAAAAACATTGCTGTGCGTTGAAGAAGTTCTGGGAACTATTTGGAACAGAAATCTGGGTTCTTTGTTTTTCTTCCTTTTCAAGAAATTGCAGATTGCTCTTATTCTTCTAAGTGAGCCAAGTAGAATATAAAGTCTTTGCTCTAGTACAGGCCTTGAGGCTTGAAAAGGTGAGAGTGATGATGGTTGCACACTGATCTCAATAAGCTCTTTCATGTCGGGCAGGCAGAAGCCTAATAAGATGAAAGGGTTTAAAGGGGAAGTCACCAAAGTTTGAAGTAGAAATAAGATACACGCTTTTAGTTTAATTAAGTATTGCAACCATTCCTGTCACTTGGGATTTAAATTAAGATTAGAGCTCTTAAACAATGTAATTTAGTTGGGCTAAATATGAGAATAACTGGGCAAAATTCTGTGGGCTGCCCAGTCACAGGAGGCCAAGTCATGCGAGATAATTAACCTCTTCTGGCTTTAAAAATCTATGGATTTGGTAATAAATTCTCTGTTTCTTGAAGAAAGAAGCAGATGAAATACAGATTACAAAAAAGTTAGATTTACTGTGGTGAGCAAACCTCAAAGAGAACCAACAATATGGGACCCCATGCAAAAGGCAGGCAAAATCACTGTGGTGAAATGCCAGGCTCCTAAATTCCTGAATTTGTTGCAGTAGGGAGGAGAGAAGAACATTTGGCCTGAAAGCCGGGTACAGGCTTTTTTACTATTCTTCCTCACCAGTCTGAACTAGATCCTGGCTATAAAAATGCTGATAGTTTCAGAGGCTGAGCTGCCCGGCCAGTTCTGCCAGGCTGTAATAATAAAATTTCCACACAGCTGTGAAAGTATCAGAAGACTTCTCAGTGTGCTGGTCACTGACAAGATTCCACATTGGGTTTCAAGTAATTTTGAATATTGGTTATCATTATCACAGGTTAAATCTGCATTAACATTTGAATCCTTGGACCTAGAGTTTTACAGAAATGAAACAAAAGTGATATAGGCTAAACTGGAGACAAACTAACAGTCTGTGTCAATCTCTACCTAACAGTTCAGCTGCTTCCATGTCACAGTTGATTATTACACAAATAGATCTATAAAAAGGTGCATGAAGATTGTAATTGGATTTAGGTTTTCAGAATGAAATCACATTATTGAGAATAGCTTCCAAGACTATTTCTGCTTTTGTAATACTTTAAGTAATATTAAAAAAATTAATATTGCTGTAAATTAGAAGAAATATTTCTTGCCATTCTATTGGGTACATTATTGATTACACACAAGCAACAGCTTGTGTATAATCAACACTGTTATCATATAACATGAATTGTTTCTACTACGGTAAAAAAAGTTCCGGACAATCAACTGAAAACTGTTCATGTTTTCATATCCACGTAAGTCAACCCCTTACATGAAAGAGATGTTGCTGTTGGTGAGATGGTAAAGACCTCATTCAGTTTTTATGTGGTGGTGTTTCTATCTCTAGAATTCATCTTACATTTATAAGTCTAGTCCCTGAAAAAAACCAACCTTTGCCCATGAGTGTAAGCTTGCAACTAGAATTACTATTGATGCTGATCTTGCAGTAGTCACGGAGCTGGACTGAATCCATATATAGGAAATGAGTACTAAATGCCTTTGTACCTTGGTGCAACTTGGTTCAAGGTGTCTTCGTCTACCCTTCTTGTTTCTATTTTAACATCAACATGAAAAGTTAATAAAGCTTCCCCCCTTTCCCTGTATTAACATATTTACAGAAGCATTGCATTATTTTAAATTATGTTTGGAAAACTTTTGACTATATAATTTGCATCAGATTCATGGCAAGTAAAGCATACAACCTCCTTTTCTACCAGTCGTCAACAACTCTGGCTTTTTATATTGGCCCTATTGGGTTTTTTTGTTTTGTTTTGTTTTAATGAACAGACATACCTGCTATGTGTGTTTAAAAAAGGAGCAGCTATGAACACCACAACTCAATGATTCAGTCCTTTTTAGATAACATATATGCCTGTACTCTGTTTAAAGAATGCATACGTACCCATTGAAGTCAATGTTAACCAGTCATTTTACCCGTCATGCTTGTCCTGAAAATTGATGAACTTAAACATTTGCCCAGATCCTTTCCTGCACCGGGTTTCAGAAGATGCTTTCAATTCAGATTTTAGCACAAGTGACTTTGAAATAAAAGGCAACATATTCAACTTTTTTTAGCTGGCATTTTAGCAATAGTTCATAATAATAAAGTAAAAGCAAAACAAAACAATCTGTTTCCCCCCCGCGAAAAACCTGAGGAGCTTAACTGCCAATACAGCACGATTTTAGCCACAAATAGAATTGTATTATCAGCTTGAAAGTAGCTCTCAGCGGGGACTCAGACAGCAGACGGGATTGTATTATTCTGCCATTCCCCTATCCATCTGTTAAAGAAGTTCTGTTTGGAATCAAATGCTCTTCTTTTTAATTATTTTTTTTAAGAATAATCTAATTTTTGAATACAACCAGTGGCACTTCATGTATGCACACCTTGCAAGTGTTTAGGAAAAAGCTTATTTTGTTTGTTTTCATCCAGGGTATTCATCTCCACTACCTCTATTTCTTTTAGAATTGAGTTTGTGCCAATCCCAAATACCCACTTGAACATCTGTAACTATAGAATCTCCCCTCTTTTCCTTTATATTATTTTTTTCTGGTTTGAAATGTCTTCCCCCTTGCATGCGATTTTCAAATAGTGTTTTGGTTCTTTTAGGTACTGTCTCTCTCCTCTTTCTAGGAAATGTGCTTGAATTGACTTCATAGCTTCAAGAAGGGAAAAGAAAGGAACTCTCTTGTTAAGACACGCATTCCCCCCTCCGCCCTGCCCAATAAACTATTCTTTAGTCTAGGTGCTACTTGTGTTATTATCTACTTTGAAAGCTTCTCTATCTTGTATAAAGTATGAAAATAATGGTCCAAGAAGGGATTCTATACTAACAAAATGCCTGTAAGGTATGTTCATTTATACTGGTGAATACAGATTTTATGCTGTATGTCTCCCAAATGAAATAAAATACAGCAAAAAAATGGCATAACTGAACCTATATACTTCCCAGCATAACTGAAGCTGTGTTAGAGATTTCTGCTGGTATGTATACATTGGTAAGAAATTGCTGCTCATCATGCTTCTGTGGTAGAAGAGGTTGGTGTGTAGGCTTAGCTTGCAGTTTGGATTTTTTTCTGGAATTAGAGGTGATGAAAAAGATGTTGTGGAAGACAGTAGGAGGTATTGACAAAGACAAATGCAATTTAGAAAGCGGCTTCGGAATTTTGTCCCATTGATATTGTTACCATCTATTACAAAAACAACAACAAAAAAAACAACAAAAAAAGTAGAATCCAAAGGAAATTGGCACAGCAAATCTCACCTCTGGAAATCATGAAAAGCCAGCCTTAAAAGCCAAAAAAAAAAAATTATTAACTCATTCAGGTTTTATAAACTACTGCAGCGATACAGTATAGATGCTATATACCATATAAGAGCATGTGTTTTTATATGCTTTTTTGAAAAGCTCTGTCTGTAAGTACATTCAGAAGAGCTTGAGATTTGGTGTGTCAGTGGAGAACTTAGGAATAATGTTTGGAGTTGTCTAGACCATGCCTCTGTATAGCTTAGATTTCAAAGAAAGCCTTTTCTTTGATTCCTGAACCGAAACATTGTGTGTAGGCTGATTGCCTGGTAAGTAATTCTTTTGCATTGGGATCCATCTTAGACTTTGTGGTATAAAACTGAGGTAATCAGGGTAAGCAGTTTCTGAGGTTACACCTGCTATATACTGCCTCAAAATGTGATGTACTTTGGGTGTTGATGTACGTTCCAAAAAATAAACACATGAAGATAATGAGTTCCTGAAAATGTTCTGGTTACATTAGCTTTAACATTGTTTGATCAGAGACCGCACAGAGAAAACCCTCTCCATCTCCAAATTTTACTCACCTGAATCTTTTGAAAATGTTTTAAAATGCACATACTTAAACAGCTTTACTAGAAAGCAGTTAGGCTGTAGTTCAGCATCAGTGGGTTTGCATGTTTACAGTCACTTCGAAAGGAAACTGTCAAAGAGATGGGATGGGGTTTATAAGTTAATGATGGAGGGGCGCAGAATCACTTTTGGGAGTGACAAGGTCGGAGTTCTGTATCTCCTTCACCTAAGTGAGATTGTGCCAATTCTTCAAAACTGTCTCCTCCTGGTTACCTACTTCTAGCTTTTTAACTGCTCTAATATTAACCACGTGATGTCAAAAACAAAGCAGCTGAGGTTCAAGAGTCTATATTTGGGTACAGACTTCTCGCTACTGATATTTTTATGCTAGTACTTCCAGCTAATAAATGAAGGGCGATAACCTATGCTGAAGTCATCTACCAGCATTGCTTCCCATCCTTGTACATTGCCAAGACTGAAATGCATTTCAGTCTTGGCATTCACACTGCCTTTATTTCAGATTAAAAGATGGCAACTGATGCTTTCTGGGTTGTGGTTTTTTCCTTACCCATCTTCAAACTTCCATTTCCTAGAAAAAAACCCGACTCTTTACAGTCTAGTTTGCTAAGCAAGTTAATTTGGCATCTGCAAATGTGGTAAATGCATGTATTTTCACTTTCCTGAGTTTTCTTTTAAGTGATGTTTTCCAATACGAAATAGGCCGAAGGAGATATTGTTATAGTAAGTAGACTGAAATATAGTATAGCTGTAAAATTTCCCCTCACCTGAGGATTAAAGAGAAAATGACTATGTAAATAATATAAGCCTAATGTAGTTTGCTTTTCTTCCTGTGAAATATATGGTCCACAAAATGCATACAACTTCAGCAGTCACCTACAGACTGTTTATCAAACGTAGCCAGGTTAAGCATGTTGTATCTGGGATTATATCTCTTCACAATTGAAATTGTCTATCCATTCTGTGACATCGAGACCAGGAACCTCAATTATTCTTTGATCTTTCCCACAAGCAAGATAATAATTGGAAGTTGACAAAATTCATGCTCAGGTTGGGGGATATTGATTTCTGTTTGTCTTGCTTCTTAACATCTAGAATGTGACTGTCATGTATACTAAAACATGAAATTTACTGTCTTCATAAAAGTTTTACTAAATCAGCCACCAAAGGAAGGAGTTATTGGCAGCTTTTTCATTACTGAACATAGGGTAAAGCACCTGATTATTTTTGTATTTAGAGGTTCTTCAGTGACTTTCTTGTACATCAATAAATATTAGGTCACATTCTGAGTAAAATCCTTCTTGTTTTTAAGTAATTACAAAATTATTTTCTGCTTGTTTATTGGCACAAAATACTATAAGAACCTGTTCTTTGCATACGAATATATTCCTAGCTGTTCATAACCAGAACAGTGCAATTTTGTCTGAGAGTGATCTAGTAATAAAGAGCAAGGTTATTTTGAAATAGTTCGCCAAGAACAAATACCCTGATTAAGAGTGCAGGCATAGCATTCACTCTTATGGGTTCATAACAGCTGAATATTTTTCTAGCTTACCTGTGATTAAGCCAAACAAAAAAGGAATGGTGCAATAAGAGAAATAATTTGATTTCAAGTCTGTCAATATTTTCATTGTTCATTTGAAAGATTAAAGTACTAAATTCACACACACACACACACACATCCCACACCCCTGGTCCGTTTTCTAGCTTTGATACTATGCCTGGTTTTACAGGTAATCCTACCACTAGGACTCTGGAATTTTTCTGAACATTTAGCATCAGTCTCTTTAAAGGAGACAATAAGAAGATTGCGTATTTTAGTGGGGGGAGAGATAGGAAAGCTTTCAAAAATATGTGCAACCTACATACTTTACTTTTGAAGCAAGGGATATCTGAGTATCTCAATGAATGCAAGTAAGTCTGTGATCTTGTTATGAGGATCTTTTAGTTTAATTAATACCTGATGTGTCTTGATACATGACTGTTCACTGGAAAAAGCAGAACATTTGGGAGCAGCTGGAGGAAATTTATCATTAACACAAGAGATTTTTTTCCCCCCTATTAAATTTAAATGAATATTTTCTTGCTTTCATGAGTGATGACATTTTTAACTCTTGGGTGGACAA
>VYZW01013479.1:42009-47009 GCA_013401315.1 Balaeniceps rex
TTTAACTCTTGGGTGGAAAATGTTTAGCCTGATTGTTCCAGCAGCTGCAATTAGAGGTACAGTTGATCAGAAGTTTCACTGTGCTTATAAAACTTGTTTTTGTTTTCCCGATATAGTGGAACCAGGGAATCTGTGGCATTATCACTTGACGTTTTCAATTGAAGTTATCAAATTACATATGAAAATAAAAGTTACGTGGAAGCTAACCGTATTTGAATTGGATACTCAGAGCTGTGGAATATGAAAAATTTCATTTTTGAATAACATTTGTTTAGAGACAGTAGCTTGCCCATTAGGATGGAATGGAAGATGCTGAGTCTTCACTGAGTAAATGGTAATTGATTAGGGACACTGCAGCTTTAAAATTCTGTGTAAATTTTGTCAGTTTGGAAAAAACAAGTCATAAGCACATAAAATTATGAGAGCTCTCTTATGCAAATATCTCTGTTCCCTGCATCACTTCAAGGGAAAGTTAAATTGATTGCAACACATACAGTTGGTTAAGAGAGCAGAAGGAAAGAAGTTTAGAGACTAAGTTGGGTCTGTGATGAATATGCTGTATAGATTCATACCTTAGGCCTATTGCTACCTACCTCTCCACATACACTGTTTAGGTGTGGATTATTTGTGTTATGATGGTGAAGAGAAAAATAAGACCAAGTTTGTTAAGAGTATGGCTTGTTTCTTCCCTCAGTTAGTTTTTAATTATGTTGAATTCGTTAAATAGTCTTCCTGGACAATTTTCAATGTTAGAGGCACTTCTGGAGGATCCTGTACCTTCCTTTCTCTTATCAAAGAGCCCGGTAGTTAGGGCAACCAGCTAGGCTGGACTGATATCCTCTGCCTCGGCTAGTGGCCAACAGTAGCTGCTTATGGAAAACAACTATGAAGTGATTTTCCCACTGATGCAATTAACCAAAGTGCCCTTTCTCCCTCCTTTGCCCTAAGAAACAGTGTCTCTATTGCTGNTATAGTTATTAATATGAAACTGTTCCATTTGGTCTTTACTCATAGCTATGGAAAAGATATTCATCATTTGTCCATGGGGAAAAAATAATCTTGTTCCTTGATTTTTGTACGGATTAAATATTTATGATGAATACAGAGTTGATTAAGGGTTTTTTTGGTGTGATTTCAGGAAAACAGATATCATTATTGTTCAACTGAACCCTTTTCTGTTACATTCCGCATTCTTGCCTAATTCAAATTGCAGTATTGTTGTTGGAAATGTAATCTGTGGTAGCAGTAGTGCCACTTCAGCTTAGTAGGCAGCTCTCCAGACTTTAACGGCTATCTTGACCTCTTGCTCTGTGACCTGCGTAAGGGGAGCTGTGCCACTCCAAGAAGGGCCCTTGCAAGATTCAGTGCCTCAGGCCTTGCCAGAAATAATTATTTTGCATTGTGGTCTGCCTTAATATGTATTTCCCATATCTTTTTGCACCTCTAAACAGACCTTGTACCTCCTAAATATTATAATTACCTAGCACATACTTAACAATGGGAAAATTCACATTGTAGCTCCTCCTCTTCCTGTTGCAATCCAATGTCACACAGAGTGCTCACAACCATATGAGAGCCAAGGGGTGAAAAAACCTTTGCTTTTGTTTCCCTGTATTATTGTTTTAGGCCTTGAAGTAATCTGGATCTTCTGATGCACAAGCTCCTACAAAGGACACTGAATTCTCACACACGTTGTATTCCCTTCATGTGTCTATCAGTGTAATCCTGCTTGTTGTGCCAGCCAAAAAGTAAAAAAATAATCAATTTCACAAAAGTTTATGTTCATCTTATTTTCTAGGTTATTGCTTTTTTTAAAAAGATGATAGTTTTTGTGTTTTCTGAGGTTGGAAAAGTAATAGATCAGCTATAAAGTCCTACAAACCAAACCTACAAACTCCATAATCACCACCATAGTTGTTCTACTTTTGTTTAAGCAAGTGCTGATGTTCAGTATGCATTTTAATTTGCATTCATGACAATTTTTTTTCAGTAATTGGGAGTGAACCAGTGAAAAAGTTGCTGAGGCGAGGATAAAAAAAGATTTTGGACATGTACATATAAAATGGATATGTTAGTTTGTACTTCTGTTATACTTCTCAGTCTTGTTTCACTTTTCTGTAGTTTGAGATTATGGAACATTCTCCAAAACTGTGGTTTACTATAGTTCCCTACTGTTTTTGTGATACTGTCTGACTTGCTGACAAAAATTAAGTATCTTTCTTCCTCAACTATGTTTTGAAACCCAAACACTCATCATTTCAATCTGCCTTTTTTTTTTTTGGCAATATGGCAAATCATATGCCTTCTATGTGTACTCATGTCCTCCTTTGCGTCTTCCTCTATCTAGACTGAAAATACCATGCAGATAGGGAAAAAACCTGTATGTTTTCTGTGTGTTGTTATGCATATTTATTGTGGAGAACAAGGTATGAAATGTATTCTTTGCCTTTGAAAGGTGCAAAGCTGACCTTTCTTGGCAATCCTTAAGGGAAACATTTTAAGACAGTTTGTTTTCCAGTGCATTCTCCCTTTACCACACATTGTTTCTGCAATCTCAGACTTGCAGATATATCTCCTACCTTGTGTCAGCAGCTGCTGGCAGGGCTTATGCACGCTTCCTCCATAAAGCTCCTTCTGATTGACGCGACTCCTCTCCTTCTGGATAACGACCCCAGTTCTTTCATTCAGCAGTGGCATAGGCACCCCCCAGGCCCTGTGGCTCATGCATAAATATGTACATGACACACTTCTTCAGAGCATCGTTTTTGTGCTTCAGACCACTAGACAACCTTTTGAACCTATGGAGCCAATATAATAATTTTAATCTGGATGAGGAAGCCACTATATTTTAGAAGTACTAAATAATGGAGACTTTGTAAAGTAAAAATTGTTTTGCACACCTAGTGTAGTAACTTATTTAGAATAATGATATTTCTCTAAATTTTTAGTTTTCACTATACCTAGTGGAATACATATGTAATAAAAATCCATAGTAAATATATATATAAATACATTTTACATCTATATTTCTAGAACAAAGCTTTGAATTGAGAATCCCATGACAAATTAATTTAATTCACATGAAACACATCTGAAACACATACAATTTCTTAAGTTATCTTTGATTCTTTGGTGCACCTGAGATATACCTACTGGCTGGTACAATGACTTATGTATGAGGCGGTGACCTGCAAGGCAGAAGATGAAGGCATAGTTATCTCATTATTAAGATATGCTGCAATTGTAATTTTGGTTTAAATTGTTTTATTGGGAATTGTCAAAGTAGAAGGTAAAGTACAGTCCAGAGAAGATGCAAGCCATTTGCAAACTATTATTTGCATAATACTGTCACTGTTGTCCACAGGAAACTTCTTGTTTCTCTAACACTGTATCCAGATTTTCAAAACACAAGGGTAGTAAATAACTCTTTAATACATAGACAAAAGTCCATTGCATAAGTGCATATATGAACACCTACACAGAAAGGAGGAGGCAAGAAGGCCAAGAATGACAGACTGTTGTAAACATTTTATGTTTTGTTTAGATCTTTCTCTTTCTTGTACTGGCTCACACAAAGTGTGACTGCTTTTGAGATCTTCAACAAATTTTTATTTCTGTTGTTTCAGCTACCACATGTTGTTTAAGCAAACTGGAAACTCATATTGGACAGAGCCCCTGGAGCTCTGGCAACAAGTATGCTCAAGACTTTAAGACAAAATTTGTGAAGAAGAAACGTGACAGAAGGCAGCATTGGTGGCTGTAGCACCAGTGGTGGTTGGGAAGCTCAACACTCCTGGGTTCCTCCTGTTGAGATCAGGCCATAATGACACAGTAAGTACCCTGCTAGATAGTGATTTACAGCTGGAACCTAGCTGGGGTTACATCTCCCATCCATCCATCATGCTTTTCTGACTCTAGTAATATAACATCCAAATATATTTCAGCTGTTAGAGCTAATCCAGCCAGGGAGCTCGCCAGCAGCAAAAAACAGAGATGAAAAGTTCCCACTTGCACTTCCCATAAGGCACAGTAACACCTTTGGCAGGTGAAGTTTAATGTTAACCTGAGTTAGAAAATACATGTTCTTCACAAAAAGTTAAAACGTAATTATTAAAATCCTTAACCAGATTTCCTCATTTTCACATTATTCCTCAAAGAACTCTTTTATCCATAGAAATTCACAAGGTGATGTGAAGTATGGGAATGTTTTGAGGGGCAGCAGACCGGTCATGCACACTCAGGCACTTTGAAGTGTTCCCCCCATGACTACGCTATCCCACTTTCTAAACTGCACACTGTTTTGTGTACTAAGTCTTGTGTTTCCACAACTTTTCTGTGTTAATTTACCTCTGCTTTCACTGAAATTAGTGAGAAGTTGACACCTAGTTTAAGATAAGGGTGAAGCACTTCTGAAAAAGCCTGTGTCGGAATTATTTTGAAATCCAGATAACATTATTTTTAAGAAATGCATTTATCATAAATGTTTCTGTCGAATTCTGATGCTGCTTTTCATTGGATCTGGTGATTTGAATAGGCTTTATTTAAACTATGTTAGTATGTCTTACTGTTGTCTTTATTTTCTGCATATGCAGCACTGCCCCAAAAAAACAAGTTTTGTTGCAGAGGTAAACCTGGGAAAATCCATCAGAATCAAATATTTTCCTTACAAGCCTCATAGGGTACTTTGAGATTTGCTTTGAAAATAAAAATTGTTAAAACTGGACATGCCAGAATTCACTAAGAAATTCATAAAAGGAAAAGGGTGAGTACAGGTCGTCTCTACTAACTTCAGATGTATTTGTCTGTGCTTCTTCTCTAGTCAATGAAGAGAACTATTGTATGGGTAATTCAGCAGACCTCTAGTAGACACACATGTTGATACAAAATGAATTGATTTCAGGCTATGCCTGCATTGTACGGACTACAGTGAGAGGTCTAGGTGTGCAGACTGGAGTACGTGTCTGACTTTTACATGGATAAACCAAGGAAGAATGAATCCT
>VYZW01013482.1:1367-15899 GCA_013401315.1 Balaeniceps rex
TGAACAACGTCAGTCAAGGGATCATGTATTTAATAACCACTCAAAAGATCTTCGAGGCAAAAGTACGCTGCGCTGCTGCCCCCAACTTCTAAGGGGGCTTGTTTGCCCAGAAGGATGTACTAACACATCCTCTCTTTCAGGGGCTTCCTACAGATTTTGTTGTAGTGAAGTCACTTCATTCGCACTCTACCTTTCTAATATATTCTCTCTTCTGCAACTCTCCTCCCTGGAGAAAGGAGACACTTTAATTTGTATTCTTCTTCCCCTGAGCTGGGAGCATTATCTACATCAGTGTGTCTCTCAGAGGTCACAAGCAGGACTGGGCGCTATTGTCCTAAGTGCTATCTATACACATTGTAAAACAATCCCTGTCCTAGACAGCCTACAATTCAACTAGGCAACACTAAGAGTAGCTCTACTTTATGGATAAGGAGCTACACACAGAGCTTAGGAGACTTGCCCATTGTCCAAACAAGTGGCAGAGGTGAGAGAGAATTCAGATCTTCTAAGACTTTGGGCAAGATTATCAAAGGTAATTAAGGATGCTGCTGTATAAATCCCACTTGGCACCTCAGCGTGCCCAAACGCGTTAATTAAATACCATTGCAAATCTGGCCCCTAAATCAGTGACCATCACAAGACAATTCTTCCAGTGTCGGACACTTTTTAACACATGTAGCTTCAAAAGAATTTGCCATGCCACTAAAAGTCTGCTCGTGATTCATCTCTGACGACAGTGCTCAGCTACTGGGCAGCAAGGTGGTATGAACTCTGAGGCGATATGCAAGCTCTTACCAGAGGCACAGCAATAAGGAATATTTCCAAGGCCTTTTAGCAAGGTGAAGAAGGAAGGATAAGCAATATGTAATACATGCTAATTCATGTACACTGGGAAGTAGGTTAAGAAAGTGAGACACAGGACGCCCAATATCTCAAAACAGTCAAGTGTCTAGATAAGAAATTGGATGGCAGCTTTATCTACCCTTGCTATGGAAAGGCCCAGGAGTACAGAAGCTGTACGGCTGAAGACATATGCTGTTTGTACAGCTTTTTTCCATGTTTCCAATTGCTATTAATCCTCTCATTTCTGTTCTTATTAATTCCCTGATATCAAATTGTAAAAAGCCTACAGAAGGGGATAAATGTAATGTTAGTGGAGCAGAGCTGAGAAGAGATCAGCCCCCTGGAACGGAGTTAACTCCAACTGCAGGGAGCTCTAAAGAGCAAAGTCTAAGCTGAGCAAAGTGGCCATGACGTACAGGATATTTTGGGTGTGCGTCAATAAGGCAGCTGAAATGAGTGACTGCAATCACTTTTCCAAACTTGTCAGGCAATCTGGAAAACAAAGTCCCCTACCACCTCCAGCTAAAGAGACACTAACAGAACCCACCCACAGGCAACTTTCATAATTCTCAGGCTTTTTATACCAAAAGGCATTTAGTACCCAGAGCGAGGCTTTTAGCTCTACTGCGCTGAATCTACTCAGATAAAGCTCTGTTTAATACACTGAGACAATGACTGCGGCTTTTTGGTTATGTTACAAACACTTCCATCTTAGTTGCACTGATGACTGGGAATCTGCTTAAATCCAGGACCCAGTGTAACCAACATCCTCTAAAACACTGTAGCAGAGCAAACAGTATGGAAACACGCACAGTTTCTCTTTATGGGACAGTATTTAACCTCACCTCCTGGTCACCGTGTGCATCAGCTCTCCCACCAAAGCAGGCAGACACCCAAGGGCTCAGTCAGACGCGCAAGAATTGCTTTTAATAATTTCATTAATTTTGTGCCATTTTTTTAAAAAGCCTTGAGATCGCAGACCAGAAATAAAGGGACCCCACAGACCCCAATGCAATGCCCACCTAATTTCCCCACCCAGCCTATCTCCTGTTCGGAAATCACTTATTTACATTGTCGTGCTCTAACGATGTCCTATCTGTGTACCCAAATAACAAATAAACCAGCAGAAATTCAACTGCATGCTTTGCCACAAAAATCAGAAGTGTATCTGGAAAACTATGCTGCTCATTTGTAAATACCTTCCCACAAGAAACACTGCAGCAGGTTTATATCATTTTAAATACGCAGTGTCTTTTAGTCTCTGGTGTATGCAATAGCCCGTAGGAGCTTAGTGATAAAGCTTCCTATAATTGTCAGATTTCCTCCAGGCAGGCACCAGTGTTTCCTCATGTGTTGCTAATGGTTTGTGGAATTAACATGGCTGTTTATTGTTATGCTGCACAGAAGGAGAAGTGGCAGACAGGCCTATGTCTGAGCTTCCCCACTGCAGGCAAGGATCTGACGGTGCACTTACTGCACAATAACCACAGAAAAGACACCAAAACCATTTTAACTCCTATATGGTCATTTACTTCTATAACCACCTTTAAAAGGACTTCAGAATGCTTTCTAATGGAGGGAAACAGCTCCATTTTACGGTCAGGGAAACAGACACAGAAAGGAAAGTGTTCTGCAACTGACAGCAAAAGTGCGATCCTCTAAAATTTCCCGGCCTCAGATGACAAGCCCATCACAGAAGCAGGTCTCCAGCTTCTAGATTTGACTGTTAAATTGCAAAGCCATCCATTTATCTTTTATTAAGTCCTCTTGGTTTAGCGTAGAGTGGTACCTCTCTAACTAGAATCCAGACATTTCTCCCTGGGTGAAATATCTATGCGTGTGCATGTCTGCTCTTCCCTGCCAATCTGGATATATTGTTTGTTTTTACATATAAAAAACCTGCCACATTTTTAATGATGACAGCATGTTTAGCGATGCGTAGCACTGAAGCAGACAGTCCTTATTTCAGGCAGCAACATATGGAAGCAGAGACAAGCTGTGTACCTGAATCAGCGCTAGTACTTTATCCTGTACAATAGTGGGGGGATTATTCTTGGGCGAGATGATTTTCACCAGAACACCATCTATGAAGTCACGGTTTGCCACTAAGACATGAAAGCGATGGCCACAGTTCTTCACACAGGTCTCCAACACCTACACACACACAAAAAAACATCCATTGTTGGAGCAAAGCTTGATCACACACACAGCACCTATGTGGTTGGTTTCTGATTTTGCTTTTTTTTTTTTTTTATTTTAAAACTTTTGATGGGAGGGAGAGAAGACAGAGGAGAAATCACACTTAATACTCTTAATTCTTCTTTTCTTCCCCAATTTTACCAAAAAGCTTCCTTCTCTACACACACATTTAGACGTACCTCACCCATCGTTAACATATTGGGCACTTTTGTGATCTACCTTTGCCTGTTTTCAAGGTAAAGAAATATAGTTTCTTCCTCTTCAAAGCAGAACTTTCCAACCTGCACAGCTGAACAGCTAAGTACACAGCATCATATCAAGAGCAGGTAAGACAGAGGACATTCTGTCACAGTGAGATATTAGTGTGCTGTGGCACTCCACCATTTTCTATGTACCCGGAACACAGCTGGACCCGCTTGCTCTGAGCTATAAGCCATGTTTTAGAGTTGGGAATTCAGGTGAATGATCTTCACTCATTCAAAACACTCCCTTGTGAATGCTCTGACAGGTTATACTTTGACACATTTTCCCCCTGCAACCTAGCTAGAGGCACCTTCCACTTGCCATTCAACTGCCACAGAAGAACAGCTGTTGATTTTTCTCTGAAGAACATGATTAGCATGGAGATAAATCCAATGCGTCACTTCTCCTTACAGCCATGCCTAATAACCGCTGTGACTCTGTATCTGAGGAGTCTGTAATTACTCTCCTACGTCAGCTACTTTCATCAGCCCTGATGACATGGACTCATTCTTGATGAATTTCGCTCTTTCCTGCACAATGGATAATCTCATGGTTTGGTCTTTGGTAATCTGTCAAAATGACAATGCAGGATAGGAAATGGCAAGAAGACAGAAAGTACAGTCACGCTTCGTCAGGGAGATGCAACAAGAGCTGTGTGAAAGAATTGTACAGATCACCTACCCACAGCAGTATAACTCGATCTAGTTACTGCTGCTCATTCCTCAGACTGCTGCGGCGCAGAGCCTGCCCAGCACCACGCGTTCAGGAGTGCTGCATTACCCAGGAAACCCCTAGCTAAAGTCATCAGTAGGAAAGGGCACTGGCAAATTATCTCACACCTTACCAGTGCTGCCTAAATGCACAGAATATAATTTACACTTTATTGAGTGAAATTAGATCAGCATAAATTAATTCGAGTCTCCTACAGAGATCCATTCACAAGGGAAATTGTGCATCAGCTACCTATGAAGCTGAAAATATGGCAAGTTCATCATCCTCACTTGCAGATATGCCCACAGCTGTTGTCTTGGAGTGGAGAAACACTAGAACACAAGGAGATGAAAGTAGAAGGGAAAGCTCCAAATGGTACACAGACCCATTTGGGCTACTTTAACTTTCCTCAGTCAGTACTTGGGATGAGTAAGAGCCCAGAAAAAAGCAGAAATCAACTGAGTCAGAAAAACGCTATGCAAAGCTTCCAGCTACTCTCCCCAAGGAAGTGAGGAGGCAATGGGAGAGAAGAAAAGGGCAGAGCAGTGGCTGTTAAAGCAAATAGTGTGTACATTCAAGAGAGTGCCAGGAAAAGGAAAATGACAAAAGAAAAGGGTTCTGCCCTTTCGAGGCATTCCAGCCTGCCCCCACTCACCGTCAGCGCCAGCATGACCTCTCTGTAATTTTTGTTTCCATTCAGCCTCTTCTTCAGTGCTCGAATGGCATCCTTTGGACTGAAGGAGAAACACACCATTTTTAAAAGACAGCTCATACACGCTTTTCACATGCCATATACCGTGGGAACAGGAATCCTTTACCATTTCCAGCTGGACATAGGCATGTGTGTTCACTTCAGATTACTTGACTACAACCAAACTAAGGTCATATAGAATTATGTGAGGAGACAAGACATCACAAAAGTCAAGACCAGAGCAATGCCCAAGGCCTCCAAAAAGGCAGGATGTTGATCAAGCAGGAAAGATTGACCACTCAGAAAAAGGCCCAGGGCGTAAGACCAGCTATCAGTTCTCCTGCAGACTGCAAGCAGCACAGCTTTTCTGATGCTGAAGGAGATGTATCAGAGAAAGAATCATACAGATCTGATGTATCAGAGAAGCGCTCTATTCAAATGGCTGAAATTAATAGCATTGCAGTACTGCAGAGAGATACACCTGCTGAAAACAAGAACCCCAGAAGTACAAACTCGGTACCCTCTCCCACAATACGTTTTTCATGCCAGCCCTCCCAAGCAAGAGACCGACCACAGAAAGTGCTGCACAACAGAGTAGTTTTCTGAAATGTCTAAGGAGCAGGAAAACTAAGCACATCGTACACAAACTGCATTCAAACTGTGAGCATCTGCCCCCAGACTCACTGCACCTCCTCACAGCTTGAGTGTGACTAGATGAAGATTGTGTTCATGAACCTTTCAAAGTTTGCTGAAATAGCACATACCCTTCTTCTGTCTCGTTGATAATGTCACAGATCTCCATGTTAAGCGTCCAGTCTTCACTCTGCAGAGAGCCATCTGTGGCCTTTTCTGTAAAGTAGAGAAAAATAAATCTTTTCACATCTTCCTGATTAGGTATTATACTTCAATCCATCTTCAGTTACTCTGAGCTGAAACCATCCAGTAAAAGAAAGAAATAAAAAAAAAAAAAGTCCCCACTGACTGTAAGCAAGGTCAAACCTTCCCTCCTGGTTTTAGGGATCAGCATAGAGGTTTCCAGACAGAATCAATCATCCCTCAAGCTCACCACCTTCAACCCACATAGATGGGCTGCTCTTCAAAGACTCCTGAATTCCTGGGAGAGTGGGAAAATGTCAGCTAATTCCAATTTAAACTTCTCAGATGCTGCATTATTGGCAAGTTTTGAGGTAGGAAAATCTCCCCTAAATCAACATGACCTGCTCCCTGTTTTAGTAGATACCTCCACATGAATTGAGGGAGGAAAGATAGCAACTTGGAGAAGAATTCAAGGAAGTCCAGAATTTCAGTATGGAAGGAAGCACCAGCACATGAAAACATTTAGCACATGACAATTCAGGTCACAAGATCATTCATGGGCACCCCTTTTTTCCTGGGGCTCTTTTACTCCTGTACCACGGCCCCTCAATACCTGCTTGCCAGGGGGCTGGGCACGGCTTCTCTCTGTCCCACGCTATGTCCCCAGTCTCCTCTCCATGCTGGGGCTACGTACACATCTCCCAAGCACAATCCGCCTTCCTCCTGACTCCCAAATGCTCCCTCACTATGTGTGTGGCAGGTAAGTCAGTCACTCCGGCATCAGACTAAATTCTACGGGAAGGGTGACCTATAGCACTGTGACAGTGGCAGATGCCAACTGTTGGCAGTTTAATTTATAGATGTCTGCAAGAGTAGCATAACCATAACTTCAAGTAATCAGTTGACAAGAACTATTTCCTCCTTGGGATTTCCTCCTAAATCAATATAGTTCTGTCTAGTGGTGCCTAGAACATCCCCTGAATTTTTCACACTTCTCACTTGCAGCATTCAAACCCTATCTGCGTTACACTACCCACATTCAGAGATGCTATCGAGTTGCACATAAAGCCTGTCACCACAGACACCTAGAAAGGGGACCTTGAAGCCAACCATGACCTTCTCTGCTAAATTAGTCTAGGTTTTTCTACAGATCCCTGGCATCCAATGTTGGAGGTAAATAGGGTAAACAAAAGCATTTAAAAAATGTAGAATAAACCAAGAAAAAAACCTTCTAAACATTTTAAGCAGAAACAAAAACACAGGTACCATCTTCTCCAACTATCCTTCACATCAGACCCCAATCTGTCCCCCAGAACAAGGCAGATCTTGTTTGAGAACACCAGGCTCCAAGGACTTCACACACCTCTTTTTCTGTTTGCCAATGATGTTTTTCCCATTAACATTTCCATCACTGTGACTGAGGATATGGATGTCCACAGGCCATAATTATGGGACATTATTTGGAGAAAGTCTATGTGTCCGGGTAATTCAAGTTTCCGTGACTTGTCTACACCAGAATCATGGCTAAAGCAGCTCCACCAAGGACAGTCATTGTCTGAGTCAAACCAGACAGCTATGCAAAATCCAAGGAGAGAGTGCTGAAAAGTAGCCATCTGTCTCCAGAATGGAGAGGACCCCGTGGAAAAGGAGATTACGGAACAGGAGATGATTCTTTGCAGGCCTCGCTTCCCATTCAGAGAGGCAGAGCTGCAAGGCACGGAGATCACCGCACAGACTCACACCCACCGGGGAGAAAACAGAGGCTGCAAAACTCCCAGCTGTGCCATCTTCACCTCTGGGACCTTTTCAGCCATCACCAGCTCACGGTAGAGTTCACTTTGGCCACAAAAACTCTTTCTGTTTGAGGAGGAGCCTCAGAGAGATGCACGGCTTCCAAAATGTCCAATAAATACTGGACAGGTTACTGAGTATTTTTAATTTACTGCATTTAGGCTATGGTTAGGCAAGGACTCTCTTAAGCAAGAGTTCCAGGATACAGGAATTCATCTTTGTGCAAAGCTACTTGTAACGATCATTTTTTTAGTTGCATTTTGTTCTTATACTCTACATAAGGCTTTATCGCTATAGAATGTGCTCTGCCTCCACCTCCATATAGTCCTTGTGTCTTAGGAAAACATTTTACTTAACATTAGAGAAAAACCCTTACTATTCAGAGATGTAAAAAAATCACTACATCGGCTCTGCTGGAGAAGGTGATCTCCAAAGCTGCAAAGGATGTAGAAGCACAGTGCTGCAAAATAAGAGATAACGCCTTAAATAGAGGGTATTCCTTAATCTGGGCATATGATTTGTTTTCTTAATCTAGAACTATATTAGCAAATGTGTGTGTTCTTGACAGCATTTGGCATCAGGCAGCAACTTAGCAATATTCGTACTCTCTGGTTTATCACTTTTTACAAATGCTTGTGGAAAATGCTGATCCTGCACAAAGTTGTGCTAGCAGCCAATTCATTCATTGGTCTTGTAAAACCCATTTAGTTAAGGTTTCTTTTGACCAAATGTGTATCTGGCACTACTCCACAGCTAAAAACTGTGATATTTTGGAGACGGTAGAGTGAAGAGATGCTGCTGCAGCACTGTATGGAGGGTGGCATAGGAATACTCGGCTGGGGTCCCCAATATCCTCATTCCTATTTCCCTTCTGAGATACACTAGGGAAAACAAAATCCCCTTTCTCCCAGAAAGTTTGGTTACCACCTTTTTATTTTTGCATTTCTGTTCTTTAGTTGGAGTAATATGTGGTTGAGACTGTGTGGGTTTAAGACGTAACAGTTGTCTTTTTGAGAATTAGTTCTTTTCCCCTTGGGTAATTTTTAATTCGAATAAGAGTCAGAAGCTAATTTTAGTCTCTTCTTCAGCGACACAGAGCCCACAAGCTCTTGTCATCTGTAGTCGTTTGTCCTTTGTAGGGTGCGTGACCCAGATTTGCTGCTGCAGTGCTCTCTCAGCTGTTACAAAGGAGTTAACTGACTGCAGAGAAGGCATAGGGGTTTGTGTGTGATTTGTTTGAAGAACAGTATTACACTGCAACGAATTGAAAGCCTGCAGAGCTCTTCCAGAACCAAAACGCAGCAGGTTGTGGTTCTGGATTTCTGGTGAAACAGCTCTGCTTGCACTCATCCGTAAGAGAATCCCTGCCCAGCATAGCCTAAATGCAGTAAGTTAAAAATACTCAATAACCTGTCCAGTATTTATTGGACATTTTGGAAGCCATGCATCTCTCTGAGGCTCCTCCTCAAACAGCAAATAGATACCACTGACAAGATTAAACAGATTTTGGAAACTATCACAGAATTGTGAAGGAATGGCATGCAAATACCCTTGTAAAAAAGTCACCAGTTCCTCAATCTCTTTCAACCTCATTAAAAGGCACCTAATAGCACTAGTTCACACACGGACTCTGGAACACGACCAAAGGATTCCAGGGTGACATAAGAAATGTTAAATTAGACAAGGAAAAAGGCAAAGAGTAGGAGTCCTTCCTGTCCCTCCCCTCCCGGAAACAAAGAGTTTATGGTATAGTTTAATTGCGTAACAAAAGGGCTGGCAACTCCCAGCCTGGGTGCCAAGGGTGCCTTGCACAGCTTCTGCCCCGAGAGCAACTCCGAGCGCTGCGTTATTGCCGCCTTCATCACCGCAGCAGGGGCCAGGAGTTAGTGTCTCACACGGAGACACGATACCACCAGTGAGATTATCAGAAAGTCTCTCTCAGAAACAAGATGCTATCGGTTCCCACCACGTTTCCCAAATTAAAGCATGAATGTTCTGGTAGAAAGAAAGACAATCTGGCACTCCACACCTGACACGCTGCAGACCTTGGACACTGCGTACGCACGCAGGAGCATTAGCTCATCACTGGTCTGCAAAGAAAAGGAGAAAAAAATTGTGCTATTTTTTCATTCACACCTTCCCTCTGAGATCTAACTCCTGTGGCCGCATTTCCACACTCTGCCAAATGGCAATATCAGTATTTCCCTGCTCACACTGAGATCGTGTACATTTTATGGCATTCGGAAGGCGCTGTTCAGTAGCGTAAAGTTCTCAGTGTAAACAGTCTCAGTGCACACACACCCCAGCCAAGCCTCCTCCCAAGCAACCTGCTCCGACCTGAGATGTCACCACAAGGAATTCAAGTGAGAAATGCCCGTGTAACCACCACGTAATAAACAGGCTGTGCAGGGCAGGGCAGGAATGCTCTTTTAAATGCAGGGGAAAAAACAGAGGAACTTTTACCGCCCATCTTGAACCCAGCTCAGAAGTCACCTAACAAAGAAATGCTAACACTGGTTGTCCTCCAGAAGCGGCTCTCCCAGCCCTTTTCAGCCCATGCTACTTTTGCTTCAAGGTTACAGTTCAATGTCGACGACACTCTTAAAATTTGACTTAGTTCACAAACAGATGAGATAAAGCAGAACTCCTCGCTCTTCCCTGCTTCCCCCTTCCGATGCTCTCTGACCATTATGCTGAACCTGCCAATGGAGACAGCCTGAAGCTTTTAATTAGGATTGCAACTGCACAAGTTGAAGTCTGTATGCTATTTAACTCACATACCACATGCACGCTTACACAGCCGAGACTGAAAACCTGACTGCTGGAAGCACCGAGAACATCTACTCTAGCTGCATGACGACAGGAGGCACGACCAGGGTAAAAATCTCCCCAAAAGATGTATCTATAAGCACCAATAAGCGACTGTGGAGCTGCATAATGTTCTTGGAAGAAAAGGCAAAAGTGGAAGTTAAATGTTGCACTAGCTACAAATCACGTTAAATGAAAATCGGAGAGCTGCGCTGTTTTCTGTCTGAATACTAGAATCTCGTGAATGAACAGAGATCTTTGTGTTCAGAGAAATCACAGTTTTCTCTCTTGGGACTTCTCCAGATGTTGTTTCAGAGACTCTTGATTCATATGTTTGGGAAGAATTACGCACGAAAAATCACCTTCTGTTTATGCAAGAAGCACGCATACCAATGCACCGTGTTAGATCTAAAAGCAAGAAAGTTCTGATTCCAAATCTCTCCCCTTCCCTCCAACAGCGTTTGGTGTTCAAGCAGCATAAAACATTTAATTTTTTTTTTCCTTGGAAGTTCAGAAGATCGCAGATCTTAGATCTTTGCCTTGCCTCTTAACAGTCCACCTGCTCACCAGCTGTGCTCCAAGACTGAAATTAGCAAATCAAACAGTCAGATGTGTTATATTTCACTCTGCATATTATGTGACAGAGAACAGAAGCAGCCATGGTATTAGCAGGCTTTAGCAGGCTTTTACTTCCATCCTCCTGGTCCCCCTCCCTTCAGCTCAGTGGAGCTCTCTCAGAAGCAAGGGCTATCAGCGGAGGTCAAATGCAAAATGCTTTTATAGAATGGACAAAGGTCTTTCAGGAAAAAACCCCAGAGTTTTGCGAGGCAACGCAAAACATGCAAGATAGCTCACAAGGGAAGACAAGCTATTGAATAAGACGATAACATCTCTCCTCTGAGCTGTAGCTTATAGAATTGGTTTGCTTTAAAGCATCATTATGTTTTGTGACTGCAGTTGTCTCTCTTGGATTCAAGAAACCATCAATGACCTGCACGACACCGTCAATAAGACCTGGGGAAAGATCATACAGAGGCCACAGAAACATATTTCAGCTGTCCAAGCAAAATGAAGATAAGACTAAAGATCCTCAGCATTTGCATGGCTGCTGAGTTCAAGACATCTTCTCACTTGGAAGACAGAGATACACTAGAATAACATACTTGGATACTCCTGGACCTAACAGTCTATGCTTGCTTTCTCTACATTTGCTGTTACAAAGACAGTCACGGACACTTAGACATTGTGGTAACCAACAGGAGGTTTTTCCCTTTTTATCAAAACGCTGCTATTAAAAAATAAATGTGACTCATTCAAAATTCAAGATCAAAACTCAGCTCTGAAGTGACTTACTCACAAAAACCTGCCAGTTTCTTTGTCAGAAAGCACAGCTCCAATAGCATTTTTCAATTAGCCACCTCACTGCTCCAAGTCCTTTTTCCACATTCCTTATTTCACACTGCTCTGAAAATGCTGAGCTTCACACTTCCAAAGAAAAAGCCAGTCAGCTAGAACAAACGGGCTCAATCTGAACTGCAAGGCATTACAGAAAAACGTGATTTGGGTTGTACTGCCTGGTCATCCACTTTGACCGTTGTGATTTTTCAATTGATTTTAGCTATGCGTACATCGAAACTCTTTGGGATGAAGTCGTCTATCCTCCACTTATTGTTTTGCCAAAGTTTCTGGGGCTGAATAAATGAATAATCATAGTTTATAATGACTGCAGAGTCTACGTTCAAATAAAATAACAAGAGAAGCTGTGGACATGCGTATGTGCAATCATAACGAGTATTTAGCTCAAATGCTGTTTGAAGGCACAACGGTAAACTGGGAACTGTCATTTTCCCCAATTAGCTTTCAGGTTTTCTTCTTTTTGAAGCTGCCGCCCAAATGCCAAACTTCTTCAAACCTGCCTTCCAGATCACACTTACCTGCAATCATGAATATGTAATATGCAATTACTGTGCCTTTTTAAAGACCACGTGGTATTCAGAGTTATGCTACAACATTCCTGTGATTTAGATACGCTACAGAAAAGACATCGCCCGACATCTCCCATGGATTCAGCCTCTCAGGAGTAGGAAACTACAGCTGGTTAACTGAGCATAGCTGCGCAGCAGTTTCAGAAACAGAGCAAGGTGAATGGATTAATACATATTAAACAAATATTAACAGCTGTATAACAAAGAAAATTTTTCTTTCATACTCAGATCAGAGCTTCACCTGAACAAGAAGAAAAACAAACCAGAAATCCTTATAATCATATCAGAGTAGGCAAGGGAGCATATCAGCCTGATTCGCTTAGTTTATCACATCGCGTAGGTCTCGATGCGTTTGCAGGTTGTAAAACCAGACGGACCTTCCAGTACTACGCTATTGTATCGTACAGAAGTGGCCTGGACAGGGCAACCTAGTCCAGGCAGTTTCTGTACTCAAGTGTCGTTCATCTCAGGCACAAATGACGGTTTAGTCATAGTCCTTACAAGCATTTGGAAGCTGGATCCCAAGCAGAGCAGTGTGTTTCTATACAATAAAGACTTTTGTTATGAATCTTCTCACTGAAGTTCCCCATCAGCAGAAATTGTTGCTGCTGACGGCATGCTCCACTGAATGACGTGTATATACGTTGCTCTCTTTCAAAACAGATGGCAGAAAAGAGACTACTGCTTCTTTAAAACAAAGTGAAATCCCTCTGACTTCTTCATTCCACACAGCTTTAAAAACAAAATACAAAAAAAATGCCTTCCTCCTATGTACGGTACACTCATTAAAGCTAACGTGTTGACCCATGTGCCGTAAATAGCTGTCCTTCAGAGCTAGGTCATATGGCATCGGCTCCCAGCTCACCAAGCCATTTGCATGATTCGGAGGCACTTCTCCCTAAAACTCAGCCTGCACCACACGTTTCTTCACCTCTTTCAGCAGTGACCTTGGCCAGGTTCCCATCTCACTGCAAACCACGATATTCAAAGTATGGTGCTACTTTACGACTGACAAACAAGGACCCGCTCACGTCAGAAATCAATACACTAAAGCCTTCAATCAGAAACGTCACAGCAGTTTTAAAATATACGTCCTGTATTAATGGATTTTAATGGATTCGAATGGAGATGTTTACCATGTGATTTACTGTAAGGGGGCGACAAATCAATGTTCCTTTATGACATGTCACATCTCATGACAGAGTGTCCCTCATCCTGTTGTATCGGTGGAGATGATGGCTCACCACTTCGCAAACATCTGTGATCTATTAGGCAACACCTCCAGTAGTCTAATATTGTCACACTCCGAGTGCCCATCTTTCTTCTCTAGATGAGAGGCACGAAAGCATATATTAAAATCTTCCGGGTGACAAAACGTTCTCCCTCGGATTTGCCGAATTTGACTGTGACTGCTATGACTTGTCCATGTGACTCTGTTTGGGAGAATTTATCAGCACAGTGTTGTTGAGACAGGTCAGTGCGGTGGGATGGTTACCCAAATCTCCTCCTCCTTTGCCCACAGTAAGGCAGCCAGTGGTGTATACCAAATGGCACTGACGTTTACCCATTTCCATAGGCAGAACTTGGATTGTAGCCTACTACTTGCCAAAGGGTTTTTATATTGTTTTAATTTCTCCAAGGAATTGGGATGATTGGTGGGGGGGCTACCTTGCTCCTTAATTGGGGCTACCAGTTCCTTAAGTGAGAATCTCAGGTATTAAAACACTGACATACTGGATGAATAACACCTCTTCACCAACACTAGAAATACAAAATTTCTTAATAGCTGAGTCTTTGGCTCTCCCCCATCCAAAAAGAAATGCCAGACAAAGAAACTAGCCAAAGAAGCTGAAAAAATATTCTTCCAAACACCCCTTAGCAGCTGAGCAGCTTTTCTCACCAGAAATACAACTCACTACAGACAACCCCAATATTCCAAAAAAGCTCTTAAACAACTAATACATATACATGAATTTGTCCTAATGCCAAAAAACAACTGCTAAAAGAAATGCAGACTCCGTTTTATCAGCCTTAACTTACAAATCTGAGAAGGGGCAGTTGAAAGTACCGATTTATTTCTCAACTTCTTTGTTAGCAAGTATGCCTAAAGGCTCTATTACAGTGGGTTTGTTATTTATAAGAACACCAGTATGACAGTTCCTTAAATAAACTGTTGCAAACTGCTTTTTAAAACATCCTCCCAAAAACGCAGAAAAACACCACCACACATACAAAACAGAAGAATGTATCTGACCAGTAAGATACTACCAGGAGGTAGCAGAGAGAAAGAGGAATATTCTACGCATCCAGATGCACTTTTACCGCCCAGAACTGCAGGCCGCACGGTATTACAATCTTGGTATCCCAGCTGCACAAAATGTTGCAATGTTACGGTTGGATTCGATGATCTTAAAGGTCTTTTCCAACCAAATGATTCTATGATTC
>VYZW01013482.1:19831-56162 GCA_013401315.1 Balaeniceps rex
AAAAGCTTAGCGGCTAAACACTTCCAAATGATCTTCTCAGGAAACCTGAGTGCAGATCAGGCAACAATAATAACCAGATACACGTATGCAATTCCGTCTTGTACGGGCTGAGAAACGCGTATTTCTTGGTCTCTAATAACCCTGTTAAAAATTCTGCTCCATTTCTACAGCCCTGTTTCTCGTGTGCCGCTACCATAGATAAGCCTGAAAAAGACTGAAAAATAGAAAATGTAAATACCAGAAGTTTAGATCAAGTATGCAAATGCTTATTTCTGAGACTGTCATTGTAATTTTCCCGTAAGTCCCCATTCACCAGCTTGTGTCACCTAGTCGTACAACTTTGTAAATTCTTCCGGTCGGGAACTGTCCCAATACATTTCACATTCCAATACATTTCACATTCCACTGCAATCACCTACATTACATGATACTATTAGTGTGGTAAAATTAAAAACAATGTAAGCGTATCAAGGGACTCCAGCATACTTTTGGAAAATAACCATATTGGTCCTTGGGCAGTTAAAATTCTAACTAGAACACACATTTTGAGCACGGCTTATGAACAGTACGGTTTGTTTACCATATGCAGCAGGGAAGCAAATCCTAGCAAATGAAAAGGGCTGATCTGGTGCATTCTGAAAACTGCAGATTATGAATGGGAACGTAACTTTCGCCGTATGTACACGATCTTCTGGACTTTACAGAGAACCAGCTCTCTGTTTTTTGCTGCTTACAGCTTTTTGATCAATAACACAGAAGTCACAAGATACTGAATAACAAATACGAAACCCACTGAAGCCTTTTTGGCAGTGTGACGCTGATATATGTTAGTGTCGCTGCTTCTGCTCGGGAAAGCAAAGAGTACCAGCCAAAGCGCTAGCCTGGACCCGTTCACTGGTGGCCAGCTGAATGACTTGAGCTTCACCAGCTCCAGCTGAGTTTAGCCTCTCCTGGGCATTCCCTTTGGTTTCTGGGTGAATCGAGACTTTCTCAACTTCTTTTGGGTTTTATGTTCACGTACACTGTGCACATCCTTCCTCCGAGCCAAGCAGCAGCTTCCTAAGCAACCAACAACAGTATAATGATGCCTTTTATGAAAGAGTGCCCTTTAGAGGTGTAAAGCTTGCCTGAGCGAGGCTGCACCGTTTCAGCTCTCTCCTGGTGATCATCAACACCCTGGAGATGATTCTGCAAGCCAGCACGCAAACCGAGGTTTGCTTTAAGGGATGCTACATGTGAAATACCTCATTAGCTGCAGCAAGACTCAAGGCCAACACCCTTTAAGGAACCTGGCTGGAAGAGGGATTTTCCGTTACTCACTGGCTATGCCAAGTCATTGGCATAGATGGGGATTTTTAAAGGCAGTTTTAATTAGAGCAGGTAAAACCCACGCATGATCAAGCTGCAGCATCAGAAAACCACCAGAACTGAACACTGACCCATTTGGGTTGTTTGCTGAACTTTAATCAGTTTCCAAGTCTGACAGCTGCTCAAACTTAATTGCTCATTACACTTGTAAATAAAAACTGATCTCACTCTCTGATTAGCCAACCATCTTATAGTTGCCATAACAACTTCTTGTCTAATAAGTGATTTCAGATTTACCATTATTTGTACTAGCAGAAAATTTCACAAAGCTCTGAGATCGCTCTTTTCACTAAAACACCCTTCTAATTAGAAGAACCGAAAAATCAGTAGAGAAAGGGCAGCTCAAAGATAATGACAAAACAAGCTACAGCTTAAACATGAGATAAGGGTACCCTGAAACCAAATATATGCTGGATTCTGCTTAACCCCTACCTTTCACTACCAATCATCTTATTGTCATACCTATATCCCATAAGAACTGCTCAGAAAAATACTAGACAGCATTCAGGTAATAACTGGTCACAATGCGGAGACCGATTTCAAGACTCACTCCAGATGAAATATTCCAGTAAAGTTTGCATAGTTTCTCTCCTAATCTTAAATTAGGAACCAATTAACTGGTTAAATTCCTTAACAATCTGTTAACTGATAGGAGCGCTTTTTGGTGAACACTGAGGAGTTCAGATTCTCGACAGCGTCATCTAAAAGAGGGAAAAGCGTTTGTGTTGAGCCCGACAGATGTTCCTTGTACCAATTGCAATGAAAGATGTTTTGGAAGGGTTATAATATAGTATCTCATCTCTGGATGATCTCAGTCAAAAACTTCCTTCAGGCTTGACTTTTTGGACAAGATCACTAATTAAAGCCTTACAGATGTCTGAAAAAAATTAATCTGTATTTCAGTAAGTATTTGGTCACCATAGTTTAAGTAAAATGCCTCTATTAAAACATACAGATGTATTTGCTAGCCTGAGAAGACAAAGTGACTGGAAGCTATCAAATACCACTAGCCTGTAGGCCTCGTACAGTATAAAGACCTTCCAAAATTTGCTGCCAAAGCTGCTGAAGCTTGCAATTTATTCAATCTGTTCAAGGTAGCTTTTTGTGTGTATAGGCAAGGAAGGACGCCCTTTTCCTTCCAAAAGGAAAATAAATGCAGAAAGCTATAACTGAGACAATACTAAAGTTAAAAAAAAAAAAAAGGTCAGGAAATACCAGATTTTAAAAAAGGAGTTTTTCTGCATTTACTCAGCTATGCAAGAAATGTGAATTTTTTGTTATTTGGGTCAAATACAAAGCTGGTCACACTTCTTGCAGGAGATGTATCCCGTGAAAACAGAGGATGCAACATGTCCAAGTTAACAATATCCTCAACATTCCTGACCACATCTGGGATGGAACAAAGTCAGTCTTGCCTTAATAATAAGAAACCAACGCTCTGCAAAGTTCTTGGGGTTCAAACACAGTTTATAACACCAATCTGTGCCTTCACTTTGTGTACATTTTCTTTGATCTGAATTTGAACAAAGAATTTCTTCCCAAAGTAATCTAACCCAGAAGGCTTCTGAGGACCAGCTGGGGAACAGACTGGCTCACTCTCAAAGAATAAGCAGACTTACGAATTAACCAAACTATTCAACAGGTTTCTCCCAAATCTTCTCATTTTTGAGTCTCCCGATGCTTTCTGAGACTACTCTGCAAACACCGAGCTGCCAAAGGGTTTCTGTGAACTGAGAGATTACAGAAGCATGGGTAAATAGTCTACATGTAGCTGTGCCAGGAATTACCCAAATACAGACAGGGTACATACATACACGGACTTCTTTCCTTCCCTAATCCTTGGTTTTGAAATGAGTTACTACATTATGGGCCTACCTCATAATTCTGGCAGGTACAGAATAGTCACAGAGCAGACATTTAAATTTAAAGACAGTGCTGCCAATAACAGACTGACTGAATTTATGTGCATCTCCTCTTCTTGAGCAACCGGAAGGGTACCCACAGATTGGAAGATCTGGCTCCGTGAGTTACATGAAGACATGTTTACCTGTAGCAAAGGACCTGTTCCTAAGGGAAGAGAGACCAGGCTCTAGCAAAGCCTTCAGACCAGCATCTTTTGTGCTCAAGAATCATCAATTTTAAAAGAGCCCTTTACCATTGATGATAACTGAAACAAATGAGCAAAACAATCGTGGAGAACTGTCAGCAGAATGACTAAGCAAATATGGAAGATAAGGCTTATCTATCCTAGATAGGATTTTTACACTCAGCAACAGGTTCCTTTTACATAGAAAACTAGTAATTTCCCAGGTGGATGCAAATGAGAAAATGGAAAACTAGTTCTGGATGATCTGTGCAGATTCATCATACGGGGGAAAAACTGCGTGACGCAGGCTGGCCTTTTGGGTCACTTCCTAACTTCTCAGGGCTCCTTCCCCCCTCTGTTCTCCAAACATCTATGCTTTTTGAAACCAAAACACAAAGTGTGAAATTATTTATCCAGAGTCCAATATGAAATACCAGATGAGGAGGGAGATTGCCAGGCCAACCCTGAAGAGCACCAGCCCTGCAGGTACCATGCAGCGTCCTTCCCCATGAAGGATCATCTCACCAAAATTTCTGCAACAACTGCTGCTGTTCCTCCACTGACCATTACCACCGAGGATACTACCAGATGCCTTGATCACCTTCAAAAATGCTTAATTATAAACCCAACATAGTTTACGAAATCAAAGCAAAGACCGGCTAATTTAAAATTGTTCTTAATTCAACTAAGGAAAACACAGAATAGTTCTTTTTTTTGGTGAAAATTGGTTTGGATGAAATATTAAATCAGTTGGAAGGGTCTGTGGGGATTTTCTAACCATGTATCTTTAGTCAAGCGTATTTTAAATATGCAGTTTAAAAAATCTGCCGAGTACGTGAACAGAGCAGTATCAAACGGGGAACGAGCTGTCCTCATGCTGCAACCTCTCACATATAGATTTATATTAGAAGCATATGGAATATACATTTAAGCACACTGTGCTGGAAGAGATAAAACTGCACTACTCAGAAATACATGCTATAATACCTTCATGAACTACAATCTGCTTTTGTGCCTATAAAATAAATCCACTCTCAGAAACCTAGTATTAAATGGTATTATACTAATTATCCAGCTTCACACACGTACGTAGTTTCTCCAAGTTGCCAGATTCATGACTCAGTATTTATTTGCTCCTTTAAAAGCAAAGATATCCATTTTCATATTTCACGGAGATCTTCCTTACAACATAATCCATTGTCATGAAGTGAAAGCAGATCCAAATAATCTTATAAAACTAAAAGCATTTCATCAGACTCTCTTTTGCATGACTAGCACAATTCTGTATGAACAGTGGGGGGCTGGATTTTAAATGACCGACCAGCTACAGGAGTACCTATAAATGTACTTAAACCCTGAGGACAGCACTTTTTGTGCCCTCTTTCCTGTGGGAAAAGACAAAATTCATCTTTTTGATGCTGTGGGCATCTGATAGCAAGAAAAGTTACTGCTACCTTGTACTGAGAAAAACTTCCCTTAGAACAGGGCACAATACTTCAGTGGTTATGGGACAACGCAAAGGACTTTGTATTTTATTATAATGCCATTAATGAAAAGAGAGATGATTCAGACCCCAACAGCATGCTGCAAACATGTAATTTTATTGGTACCAGATCCTAAGATTATGGTGTACACTTTAAACACTGACTTCTGGCACTGAGAAAAGGTTTGTCTGTAAAAAAATGTTTTACTTACAGCACAGCAAAGTAGTAAGTGTACTCTGAAGGGAACTTAAGTAAATTGTGTACGTGGACAAGAAAGCCTGGGTTAATTCCTTCAGCAGGATTATCATGGGCTGCTCGCTGTAGTACATCTGTTTACGCCTGCATGTAACCATCAACTCATTTATTTAGGAACCATTTTTATTCCAAGACTCATAAAAATCTTAAGGTATAAGAAACTTGAAGAAAGGTCTTAAGTGCTTCTTATGGAAAGGAAAATAAAAAGGTGTTTATACACCCCCCCAAATTGAGGCATCTTCTCATTTTAAAAAAAAAAAAAGAGGGGGGAACAAAACAGCAGCTCTGGAAGCAGACTCTGTCCACCATATTTATTATCAATTTAACAGCCTTGAATGAGAACTGCAAGTGCTTTGATAAAAATCAATTGAAAAGCTGTCTGCCTCACTGTTGCTTCAATAAAGTGCCTCTGTATCTTTTGCTGAAACCTTGTTTTTGTAGCCTCCTTAAGCACTACTCTGTATTAAATCGCTGCACTGTGCCTCCTCCGAAAACAGACTCCAAGGCAAGTGTCCAGACCAGCACCCCTCACTCAAACCTCCCTTCACCAACAGGGACCAGGGATGTAAACCAGCGTCGCCTGCTCAACACCCCCACCCCCAGTTATGCAGGACACCTTAATTTCTACTATATTGTTAAAAATTAACTTTCAGGTCTCTGTGCATTTAACTCAGGTGCTGGACCTCTCTCCCTGGAGGTCTTTGGCTCCCAGTCAAGCCGACTTCAGGCTGCGGCAAGAAGGGCTGACTTCAGCAGCACACGCAGCCCTGACCAGAGCCCTTACCGAAACGGACCTCGACGCTCCCATCCAACACCCCGTGAGGAGCCCATTTCACACATCACTGCCCCAACTCAGCCCTTCACACCTGAGGGAGCCGGGGGGGTCAGCAGCAAGACTTGGTTTGGATTCAAACAAATAAACACTCTCCTGAAGCCTTTGCAAAGTCTCCAGAGTAAAAAAAAAAAAAATACTAGAAAATGTAACTGGTTTTACTGTGTCCTCATGTGGAAGCCATATGGCCTATATCAAATAAGCAGAATGAGCAAAAAAAGTCACCACTACTCCACATTCTTGTAATTCAATCAGCTTTAATAGTCTAAGATGTTTTCGCTAGCCTACGGTAAGGGTATTTGTTCTAATAACCTTGAATAGAGTGGTGACACTTTAAAGATGGCTCCCTTGAACAAAGAAAGATAAAAACGCAATTTACGGCAGGATGTTGAATCTCAAGGCAAATTCCCGCTACTGTAAATTGCGGCTTTTTCCCCAGGCCAGCCCCTCTCCAGATAGCAAGCAGTCTGTCTTTGCTGTTTTACTACACATCTTCCTGTACTTCTCCTCCTCACTGCTCAGGAGTATTCTTCAAAATAGTCCTCCTCTAAGGATCCAGGCTATCGTATTTACGGTATTAGCTGGAAAAAATAAACATTTCAGTCATAAGAACCGGGCCAACACCCAAACGCCACAAAGGATCTTGTCAACCCTGACATACTCGTCAGCCTATGAAACGTGCGGCACCCAGTTCCACCCTCTTGACTCTTGCCAGCTTTCACAAAGACCTTCTCCAGGGCTGGTGGCATGACCGCCCCTCAGCTGGCCAGAGCCGCGCAGCACAAGCTGTCAGTGAAGGCTCCGGTGCCCCCGGGGGCTCCACGTCCAGCATTGCCGATGGCTGCTGGATTCACCGGGCACACAGCACCAGTTAAAAGCACCAGCAGCACATCAGCCCCCGCACACGACCCCTGCCCAGGGATCTTCTTGAGGAGGCCTGCTAGGAAGCACTGACCACCAACAAAAGTGACGTTGTGAAGGGGTGAAGGGACCATGAAGACTTCTGAGTCCTGCGGGATGCTGAAATGCACCGTTTGCTCACAGAGCTTTTGAGAAGCAATGGATTCTGCCACATAATCCTGGATGAGATTTTTGGCTTATATGGAAAATGGTGCTATTACCTACTTCCCTTCACTGCAACCTCCAGGTGAAAAGCAGTATGGATTGGGCAAAACGGACTTTAGTTTCAGGAATCTCCTAGGCATACCACAGCAACTGACTGCCTTCCACACAACAGCCCTCTCAAAAACCCACCACCTCTGCTCAGGAGGGGACCTTGCTAGAGACGTAAGGACAGTTCAGTGTCCACGGGTCAGTTGAAGTATTCAAGAAAAACTGAGGTTTGTAATTAGTAGCCAATGTGGTCTTTTATACAGTTTCTGTTACTCGACCGCTGGAAACCAAAAGAGGCTACCATATAATACCATTGCCAAAATTCAGGTAGCTTTCAGCGATGAGCAACCTGGCTGCCATTGAAACTGGCACTTTAGACGCAGGAGACTCTATCCATCTCCATTACAAATCCTCTGAGCTCATCCTAGCATTACTTTCCCACATTAAGCAAAAGAGTTAACATAAAAAGCCTGTCTAGCTTCAGACATTATCCAGATAAAGAGAAGGAGAAAAGAGAAAATCCCTTCTACTACCTCTCTCAGCTCTTCCCAAACCTTCTCTGACATCTTTGCTCTTTCAGACCTGGCATTTATCTGAAGACATTGTCTAGCCCTAATTAAATCATGTGAACCACTGCTACTTCCTGGCAGAGAACACACGTCCTTGGTGTGCTGATGGACCTACATAATTTTCTGCACTTCTCCCTTATGGTGAGTGTTAGGCCTTGCTTGAAAACATCACAACTGTGTTCAACACAATATGTTTAAACAGAAATACAAAATTATTCAGTTTCTTTTAAAGAATGAAGAGAAACATAAGTGAAAATTATATTCCACAAGCTCATTGAAAAAAAAAAAAACCAAACTGTGAAACACTGGGCAAATAGTACCGTCTGAGAACAAGGCATGCTTTTGTTTTACTGTTGTCTCAGAACGGGATTACTGGCAGTGATATGAGAAGCAGAAAAATTTTTCTTCCAAAATAAAATCTGCAGCTATCTCTTCCCCCCAGGGATGAAAAAACATTCTTAAAGTGCAGCTGAATCTGGTATTAAGGGAAGTTGCATTATAAACCCCTCACACACCCCTAACCTTATCTGATGAAAGCAGCTCCTCCACAGCTTTGTGTTCGAAGCCTCTAAGTTGGCAGCGACTGCTCAAAGAGAGCAAGGGGACGTAAGGGCTATGAAAATCTTTGCACTCCAGAGTTAGAAAGGCAGAAGGCTAGAAAAGCAGATTTTACTGCTAACCCCCTCTCCAGCAATTCTTAAGTCTTAAGGAAGCCCCTTTAAACCACTTACTGATGCTAAAAGAAACTGACAATAAATAGATGAGAAATTATTGCCTTCCCTTAACAACGCTCATTGTAGAAGGCTTGTCCAAGCAGCAAAGCAGCCAGCTGTCCTGGCAGATGTGGTCAGATGGCCAAACACAACAAAGCAAATTCACTTTAAAATCATGTTTCACTTCCACTGTTCTCATTATTATCCTCCAACTCTCGGCACTTCTCTCCCTAAGCAGAAGAAATAAACACCCCAGATGGCTAAAGAAAAACAGCAAGCTATACATATGCTCCATATAGTCTGACAAAGCAAGAGTCCAGCCATCTTCAAAGCACAGTGCGAGACTTACCCATTTAAGGGCCTTTTAGCTCTACAAGGGGGTGTCTCTGCACGTGTGGGTGAGGCGACTACTACAAAATAACTTCTGGGTTTTGAGGCCACGACCAAGTATTCTGCAAAATTTTTCCACTTTAATTTCCAAAGACACAAGTCTTCCATCATTCCATAAATTAATGTACAATAGCTGTAGACTAGACTATACATAGCTATACATTATACTATATATAACCCCTAAATAAGGCATTAGAATTACTGTTGCTTATGAAACAAATCAAGGAAGCTATGAGCACAGTTTCACCGGAGAGGGACGCTAGCGCAAGCACATTCAACTGAACATCTCCTTGGCTTCTGGGACCGTATGCCATGGTCCCAGCACCGCAGGAACCCGAGCCACTCTGTTGTTCTTTCCCACCGCAACATGAGACGTGTATTTCTTCAGGGCCTAAGAGAAGAAAGTGGGAGGCCATGACAACCCACCCAGCCGTGGGCAAGTTATCAAACTCTGCAGAAGTGGCGCCCAGGCTTTCTCCTGTGGCCCTGGTGGTGGCAACCCTGACCAAAACCACACTTGCCACAGCTGAGACTGAACACGTCTGTGGGAGGGAGAGAGGGAGCACACACAGCAACCCAGGAAGGACTTGGCTAGTCAGGCAGTGAAAGCACACTCAAAATAACGTGCCTAATGTCACCAAAGCATTAGCAAAACCACAATTCAAGCTCTGGGCTGAAAACGGAGCACAGACTTGTATCTCTAAACAACTTGTATCTCTAAACATCACCCTCTCTGCATATCCACAGGTCCAGGGAGGTTTCAACGTTTTGGGAAAAAGGTGGCTGAACGACAGGGCTGCTCTGTAACAAGGTGCTCACACGCAGGAAAAGGAGCTGGGGGATGCAACAACTTTCCTTCATCCATCAACCATCTTGAAGTGGAGTCGCTCCTTTCTCATGGCAAACAGCCTGCCCGAAGCTACTGCTACCCCCACGACCCTCTGCTGCCCACAGAGCCCTCCACGACCCCCACAGACCCCAATAAGGCCTACAGCACCCACCCACCCCGAAAGCCACCCACCACCTCCAGAGCCCCGACCAGCCCCGAGATCCCCGCTACCCCCAGAGGCCCTCCCATACCTCCAGAGCCCCCCCACCAGCCCNGGAGCCCTCTGCACGCCCCGGGCCGCCTTACCGAGGCTCTGCCCCACCGGGGTGCTGAACGGGTTCCCCAGCAGAAACTCCATCTTGGGATGACAACAAACAGCGGCCCGGCGGCCACCCCCTCCCCCACCCCGCCCTGACTGGCACCCACACACACCAACCGCAGCTTGCTCTGCCAAGCGTGGTCCGCCTCCCTGCATTCGATTGGGCAGCGGATGGACGCCCTGTGGAGTCATAGGTTAAAGAGCGTGCCCATCACTGTCAAGCGAGGGGCCCGCCCCCGCGGTAGTCCCGGCCCTTTCCGCGCCCTCCGGTTGATGGACAGCAGGGACACCGCTACTGGCATTCTCCATTGGGCAACGGCCAAATCATTCTCCAATTCTATTGGGCAAGAGAAACGTCAATCATGCGAGCCCCCTCCCGCCCCGAGGGCACGGTGCAGGCGCTGATTGGCTGACACGGATTTCTCGCGCTCTGATTAGCAGCCAGCCTTCCCACCCACTCCCTGTCCATTGGCGGTTGAGCGTGTCACGTGGCCGCCCTTAGCAACGCGCCTGGGCTTCCTTAGCAGCTGGGTCGGGTACGGGGGCCGAGGCGCAGGTGGGGGCCGGGCCGCGCACCGGGGGCACGGAGTGGGCCTGGAGCCTTGGGGACCTGTGGGGTGAGAGGCCTGAGGGACCGGGATCTGCGCCTGGATGGGTCTCGGGAGGGAGCCCCCCTGGGTCAGAGCCCCCCTGACAGGCAGTCAGGATCCCCGTCCCGGGCCCTGCAGGGCCTGGGGGAGTCGGGGCCGTGGCGCTGCTTCCCAGGCCTGGGCTCCGGCTGGCTGTGAGCAGCAGCTTCTTGTCTGCGTGGCCGACCCACTGCTCACACTGACACCCACGTTGTTCTCACTGGATGCAGGGGGGTGCTGAGCTCTGTGGAACCGACATTGACCAAAGAGATGATGGGCAAATATGAGGGAAGGGGAAAGTCTGGCAGGTGAAGGATGAATAAACCCAGAGCCTGCTACTCCTCGGCCTGTACTGAGCATAGCCCTAGGGAGGTTTGGTTTGTTAATTAAATGCCATGGTGAGGAGAGAACTCTCTAAACCCAGACGTTTATCGTTCCTGTCCTCCTGTGCAAAAAATCAGCAGAAATTCTTCCATAATTATAGACATCTTACACAAGCAAAGGTTTGAAGATTCAAGTCCTTTATACTGATTCATTAATTGTGCACAGTTCTAGAAAGACAAGTAGTCTCATTGCCTCCTGGGCAGCATCAGGGATATTTAAATGACAAAGCCAGGACAAAAAGTTTTAACTGACAGAATTGTCTATTTCCCAAAGCGAAGGTGTTTGTGTGCAGTACTATATATTGACTGAACTAGACAGCCTTTACTATGGATCTGCATTAAGTGCCTTCTTCAGAATAACACTGCTATTTTTTATAAATTTTTGTCTTTCCTTAAATTAATTTTCACTTTTATTATGGTGTTGGTGTTTCAAATTTAGTGAACTGCTATTGTTAATTTTCCTGTGCTATAAATACACCGTCTCTTACTCTATAAATCCAACCTGCCCATAATGGGAAAGCTTTTAAGACTCGATTAAATGGCGCACAGCCCCTTAAATATGCCCTCTTCATGAAGATGGGTTTCAGCAAGAGGTGACTGCCATGCGATGGACCGTTGCTGTTCATAGGTGCTGCACGGGGCCTCCTTTCCTGGTCTACGTATCTGGCCAAGTTCTGGCATTCTTCATGGAAAACTCTCCAACGTGGTGTGAAGTTTGCATGTGATTGTGCCCGGCCGTTTGACAGTGCTTGGGCTATAGGGCTGGGCTTAGAGTCGCATCAGTGACTTTGTGATACAAGTCAAGTCTGTCTTTGATATCATCTGTAAGGTATTAGATCTTCTTAATGCTCAGCTGTGCTCTTAATTCCTTGGAATTGTCGTGCCCGTTCAATGAATGTTGGAAATAGTAGCCAGGCAGCGATTTAATTTATTTTTCTTTTCTGTCCTTTAAGGCTGATACCATCTAAAAATGAGTCAGTTGTACAACAGCATTGAGCCAAACGTTATTGATGATGAAACGGTTCAGAAAGCCATTGAAGAGCAGTGTCCAGAGGACATAGGAAAGCTTGCCAAAAGGGAAGGTATTAACTTTAAGGATGTGACAGAGCTACAGCTTAGTTTTAGAAGTGAGTATCAGAATATATACTTTTTTTTCTTCTTCTTTTGTTAGAGGGTAATAGAATTAAGCATGAAGTGGCTAACTGGCAATTAAACAATCATGATTAGCTTGGATTTGTTATGTGAAAAGTAACATCTGGACTTGCATTTTTAGTCATACCTGTCTGAAGTAGTTTCATTAGAGAGAGCTGGGTGCGTTTGGTGATGGGTAACTCTAAAGCTGCTTAACTTTACGCTATTATTGTCACTGCTATTCTTATTTAACATTTATATTGTGGTGACACCTACAGGCCACAGGCCTATTGGGCCCTTCTGTACGTGGACAATTCAAATCCCGGGCAGCCTTCGCCATCGCTGGCGATTATGTGAGAGCTATTTGGTAGATTATGGTGATTACAGTCCAATTCGGTGGCTTCCTCCAGTCATCCATAGCATTATCGCAGCTTGCCTCTTACTGTCAAACCAGTCATAAACTTGCATTCAAAAAATGAAAAGGAAGAACATTTGGCTCAATATTTGAGTATTTTGGGGCTATGTAATTTCATGGGCAAAATTTTGCTTTTGATTATTCACTGCACGCGCCAGTAAAATAATGCGTGTATTAGTTGAGTTCCTTAGACCAGACTCCCTGTTACCTGATCCTGCATGTATTTGTTTGCAAATACAAAATATAGAACTGCGTGAATATTTTATGCATGCAATTCCTTGCTTTACTCTGCACTCACTAAACAACGATAGCAGCAGAGCAGCTAACGAAATCTTCTGGGAAGCCACTGTGGGGGGAAAGAGAATTGGGAGCGACAATGTCCTGTATTTTCTGTCACCTTGGTCCTAATGTTTTGCTGCAGTGCCTAACGACCTGCCCTTGTGATTCTGTTTTTGGAGAAAGCTAAATGCAGGGATATTGATTAGTTCTAAACTGCAGCCTTCACACAAAGAGTAGACCCCAACTTGCTCTCCTGCGATGAGAATCCCAGGAGCAGGAGAGTAATTTACAAAAGCAGTAGCTGGCCACCACTACCCTGTAAGCGTGGAGAAAAGCAGAGTCTCATCCCAAACCTCCCTCTTGGAGCTGGAAAGGAAAATGAAGGTCAAGGCCTCCTAATAGTGGATTCATAAAGCCACTCCTGACTGCAGGGCTGTAGTCAGCATCCCCTCAGCGACTCGTTGGCATCGCTGATGAGCAGTGTGCACTGGTGCAGGACACTGAGGTTAACTGGGCTGTTTCATTGAAATCTCGTCCAGCCAGTGGACCTCTCAGCTCTCTAGGGCAGTCATCACACGCTGTCGTAATCTGCTGAAAATCATTTTGGAGGTAAGACTGGACATGTTTTCCTTGTGCAAGATAGCGTGTCCGCTAAACTGAAAGCTGTCTCACATGAAAAGCAATTTTGTTTGGGTTTTTTTTTTTTTTCCTGTGGCTTTAGATATCCTGCAGATTGATAATCTGTGGCAGTTTGAGAATCTGACTAAACTGCAGCTGGACAACAACATCATTGAGAAGATAGAAGCTCTGGAGAGTCTGGTTCACCTTGTATGGCTGGGTAAGATACAGGCGTATGAGGTTGGATGCCTTCACAGGTGCAAAGCAATCTGCGATAAAACCAGGATGTCGCATGCCTTCTCAAACACGACTGATAGGAGCTTTCCCAGGGAAGGCTGTCAGCTGTCTGTGTGTTTCCTCATTTGACTGTCAAATGTCAAACTGCCTGAATGTCAGAGCTGCAAAACAATCCTTCAAATGTTTTAAAACTGGTTTTAATACATTTGGTGTGGCAGGAACAGGAAGCTGAGATTTCAAGCTTGTTTCCAGGATTTGTACTCGGATTTGGAGGTGACGTTCAGAAATATTTATGGAAACACCTCTGTGATTTAGAAGCCTGTATTCTGTTTTCAAAGCTAACGCAGGCATTTCGCAGACTAGAACCCACTATCTTTACCCCATATGCTTAAGAGCTTGTCGTCATCGTTGTCCCAAGAAGTGCCCATCCTTGCAGTCTTATGTGACTACTTACGACTAAAAACTCACGACGCTGATAGCGGCATCACACGGTGGTGCAGGTTTTGATGCTGGGCAGATCGGTGAGCTTGCTGCTACAGATTCAGAGCTTCGAGCATTCTCTGGGAACTGCAGCTACGTTGCTGGTTGGCAGTGTAAATATATCCTCAGCCGTCTTTGAAAATAGCATGCAGGGCTTCGGTTCATAAGCACATCTTGAAACGTCTAACGGGTTCTTCCGCCCAGTTGTCTGCACTGTTCTGCACAGATGACTAATGCACTTGTGAATCAACAGCTGATACCACGATGTAAGCAGAGTGTTTTGAAGCACACTCATGGGTTTCGTTTGCCCAAAGGCCACAGTGGTTCAGCAGCTGCTGCGTGAGTGTCTTAGCCATCCAGGGGCTGGTGTGAAGCAGACAGCTGGTAACCTCATCAACCATCTTTGGACTCCTGAATCGCTTGGTATTGGCCTGAGGGCAAATACTGCCCTTAGTCATGATGAATGTAGGTGTTAGGATAGATGTTCTGGCAGGATAAGAGGCAATTTCAGTGAGTGAAATAGCTAAAGTAAGTATATGCCTTTGCATACCTCCATTGACAACAGGGCCATTGTGAGCGTGGGACCGGCATATCTTGGTCCCATGGGAATGACCATGACAGTGGGCATTGGCGTGGCAGGCAAGAGTCCGCAAGAAACAAGGCGGGGAGTGTCAAATTTGTGACAGAAATACCCCCCTTTTAGGGCATTTCCCCACCTCTTTTCTTGTATTTTGGGTTTCCCCATAAGGTAGAAATCACTTTCAGGTTGCGTATGTGGACTCTGCATGGAATACCTTCAACTGTTCCTCTCATTTAAAAGTTGCATGGACAGTTGCAAGGAGATGTGAATAAATGATGATTTAATGCCGAGCCTTTCCTGTGGGACACTGAACACCCCTGAGGAAAATACTGCACATAAATCCTGTGGGACACTGAACACCTCTGAGGAAAATACTGCACATAAACTCCTAAATCAAGAACCGGGCTAAACGCAAGGTCTGAATCGGGTCGTTCTGCTACAAATAATTTAACTTTTGCTTGTAAAACTTTTGGTTTCTAAACTCTTCTCCAGACTTGTCCTTCAACAATATTGAAGTAATTGAGGGGCTGGATACCCTTGTCAAACTGCAGGACCTCAGTCTCTACAATAACAGAATATCTAAAATTGAGCACATGGACACATTGCAAAAGCTGCAGATTTTCTCCATTGGAAAGAATAACCTGACCACTCTGGAAGACGTGAGTGCTCCCTGTCTTTGCAGATATTCCCTATCAAAGGATGAAATATTCTAAAACTGACATTTGCCACTGTGTCCGAGCCCCTCCTTAGAGGAGAAAATTCTCCTTAGGATTTCACTGCCTCTGTAGTCTAAGTTATGGTTTTGGTAAGCTGTCCCGGTGTTAAGTGTTCACTACAGCTATTTCTGGTTTAGATGACTGATTCGTGGGGACCCGGTTGTGTTCCTGCTATCAGCTATGGCAAAATTCCTATCGGTTCCCATGAAAGCTAGAAAAGGAATAAGCAGCTACATATGAGAAAAGGAGGGACTGGAGACTAGGATTTATTTGGGGTTCTTTTGAGGGCAGCTTACCAATCTAAGACCCGTGATTTGTCCACCCCATCCACCTTCTCTCTACACCCATCGTTTATATATTCACAATGTGAATTTCAGTATTTCCTTTCCTGAAAGCATTAGAAATAATTTAATGTCGCCTGTGTTTGGCAGCAGAGCAGGATAACGTATTGCAACAAAATTGTAATAAGAGCAATGAATTTCAAGGCTGTGTGTTTTCCCAGCACTGGGAAATACAGCATCTCTTTCCCCTCGGCATAGGTGATCTATCTCAGGAGGTTTAAAAACTTACGCACGCTGAATCTCACGGGGAACCCCCTCTGCGACGACGAGCAGTACATGCTGTTTGTTGTTGCTCATCTTCCAGACCTGGTATACTTGGACTTCAAGCTCGTGAGTGACACCACGGTAAACATTTCTGCATTCCCTGCTTGTGAAATCGGGCACCAGCATCTTACAGATCATTTGCTTTGTTGGTATGCCAGCAATATTCTAGCATTCAGGGCTGGTTCCCTGCAGAAATTAGGTTTACAGAAACACGCAGTGCTTATTCTGCCTCCACCTAACAGCTGTGAACCTGTAGGCCAAATTCTATCAAATCTGACAGAGAGGTAGAGGTGTCAGAGGCATGATGTCTTCACAGATTTTGTGAAAATCAGCAGCTGTGTGTGGGAGAGGGGCCTGGTTAATGTTGCCACAGAGAGGCTGCAGTGTGAGCGCAAGCCTTCTTAGAGATCGGAGAATCTCGGAGGAGATCAGTCTTGAGACATGGATCCAGCGGAAAGCAGGCTTGGTGGTCCTGCTGCTCACTGAGGAATTCGTTTCGGTAGCAGACTGATGGACCACCCGGGCAAGCAGGGGCCACTGAATGCACTTCCCGCTCTTGATTTCTGAGAACAGGACAGTGCATCCGCACCGGTAACCCATGCCACTGCTTTTTGATCCCAGGACTCAAAGGAACAAAGAAGGGGTTTTTTGTTTGGTTTTCTTTTTTTTTTTTTTTTGAAGTAACCAAAGAACATGATTAATTGTAAATTTGCTTGGCACAGAGCAGGAGCTGTACTTGGAATATACATTCCTCTTACCATAAGGTTGGAAGGGCTTTCNGAGCCATCTCAAAGTGGAGCAAGGTTCACAGTATCCTCCTCTGGAGCCTTTGGGCAGGAGGCAAACTCTGATTACTTGGTGCAAAGTTGAGTTATTTTGAAATGTCAGGACTGAAGAGGGATTTAGTGGTGTGGGTTTTTTGTGGATTGTTTTTTTTTGTTTGGTTTTCTTTTTTTTTTTTTTTTGAAGTAACCAAAGAACATGATTAATTGTAAATTTGCTTGGCACAGAGCAGGAGCTGTACTTGGAATATACATTCCTCTTACCATAAGGTTGGAAGGGCTTTCCAGGCCATCGAGTGCAGTCCCTGCTCATACAGACAGTACGTCATAGAATCGCATACTTAAATTTGTCAAGCTTCAGTTTCAAGCTAATTAGGTTCTTGCCCCTGCTATTACCTTGCCATCCACTCCTCCAAAGAGCCTTCTCCTCCCTAGTAAATGTATTAAACTGGCTAGCTGATCAAATCAGAGCTCAAATTCTAGAAGTCAAAACAGGGCCTCCTGCTAAAAAAGAAAAAAACAATCCTAAAGATGAGGAAACCGGGAGAGAAAAGTTTGCTGGGACTGAATCGGCTCAGATGCATTGAATGCAGAGTCAGAGTAATATGCCAACAAAAAATGGGATGAGGAATGGATTAGAAGCTTCATAAGTGGTTTAATAACAAGCCCACAAAGAAATGGAGATGCAAATGTCACTCGGGTGCATGTTCTAGAAAGATCAAATGCTTCTGCCCAGATTTGTTGAGCAATGCTGAATAATCTAATAGAAATACTTCCTTTGTTTGTGTTTCTCAGCGAGAAGTTGCCATTTTAAAGTATCAAGACCTTACTGAGCCGTTGGAACGTGAGGAGGCTCGGGCCCTGGCTCAGCTGGAGGAAAAACAGGCAAAGCAGAAAGAGCTGGAGTACCACAAGGTATGTTTTCTTTGGCTGGTTGTATATTGTCTCAGGAGAAGGAAGCGCAACACATTGACTTCTCTTTTACCTGCTTGAAGATTTGATGAGAGGTTAACATCGACTGTGCTAAAACTAAGGCTAGGATTAATCTCTGTGATCTCCGACTCTCATCTTTTCAATGAAAACAGGAACTGCAGTGGAATACACATGATGTGGGGGAGCATAAGTCTTTTGGCTCAACAATGAAACTACAGATACAGACCCTGTGAAGCTTAATAGTAAATCACACCCGAGGATCTTATCAGCCTGACATGAGATTAAGAAAATTACAGGTCTGAGGGAACTGTTAGCGTTTTCATGGTGCAGTGACTTTTTTTTCTCCTTCACACTAAGTTAATGCTTTTCATTAGTTTTATGGTTAAACTCTTCAGGGCTTTCAGAGATCACTGTAGTCCCGTGAACAGACCGAAAACAAGACCAGGCAGAATGGTGCTTTCAGTTGTGGTCTGCCTCTGTGTTCCAGCCCCCTAGAAGATCAGACCGGCTGAAGAGCAGGAGGCGGTTAAGTGACAGGGAAGACACCTGCAGCTCTTCCCTCCATCCCTCCCCAAAGTCCGCTGACTCCTTGTCCGAAAGGCTTAATAGCCTTGCAATATGTGGTTGTATGTGATAATGTCTTATATAAAATAAAACAGTGTTTTCTATCCTTAGGCTAGAGAGTTCTAGCAGCAAAACCACATGTGAACCAGGATGGTTTTCACTCCAGTTGCAGGGTGCTTTCATGCCTTGGTTGGCGTTATCTATTGTGTTGGTATCACTGCGTCTGCACCAGTGTCCCTCTGCTGGTAAAGTGCTTATAGGGGAGACGCATCTCGAGGACTGGCAGCAGGTTGGCACTCTTTACTTACATTGCTCTGATTCTCTTCAAAGACAGCCTTTGTTGAGTACCTGAACGGATCATTCCTGTTTGACAGTATGTATGCAGACGATACAGAAGCTGCCAAACTGGCTTACCTCCCTGGAGTGGGTGACCTGCTGCAGGCATATCCTTCCTGGGTTTAGAATACCTAGACGTAAAACATAATGCCTTGAGTTAAGAAGGAGGTGCCTCCACAGGGACTCTTCATCCGTTGCTTTTGTCCGGGGCTGAAAGCTACATTGATCTAAGATCTGAGACAGTCTGTGTTCAATTTTGGAACGGTACCAAAAAAACCACTGCAAGACCGTGAGACCACTGACAGCTTTAAGGCTTGATATCTCGTGAAATATGAGGGCTACAAACAAATGGTTTATATTACTGGCAAGCTGGCCAACACAGCTTGAAACATCCCATTTGTAAAACCATTCGCTTCTATCACCAACGGGTCATGAGATTCCAGCGTTTTAAAGTCTCACCATTGTAATTACCATATTCCTTTTCCTTCACTTGAATCAAACACAATTTCGGTAGCCTTCTTGCCTGACCCTTCAAGAATCAAGCCTTTGTACTTTCTTTAAGTCTGGAATCCACTTAAAGTTTAAAATGAGCTATAAGATAAATCTCTGTCAGTTAGATTGGAAGAGCGCAGTCGCTAAAATCATGTTGAAATTGAAGTGGTAGGAGATAGGAACAGACTAATCAGAATGATATGAGCCGCATATCTCACAACCTGCCAGAGCTGGCAACACGAAGTTTTCAGGCCAGCACTTTTTTCTGATCATTGCTCCTACACGGGGGATCAGAAAGCAGACACTTTTTTTTCTTTTTTCTTTTCTCATTCAGATTAATAGAGCATTGTCAAGGCCAGTAACTTGACCTTCCTTAAAATTGCATTACACTGTTGGGGAAAAATGCATCACGGCTTAACTACAATAGACTCTAGAAACAATTCCATTGCCAAGATAATAGCAGAAGAAAAATTGACGTTATTTTTGTGATGCTACCAAGTCAGTAGTTTATTCTGCGCTCTGGCTGTAGGCTCCAGAGCTGTATTTATTAACTACGCAGGCACTGTATTCACACTTGTGAAGACAGATAGGGTTGTATGCTTCATTCCGCTGCTGTGTCAGAAAAGACTCAGAGAAGTATATGTATTTCCTTTTTTTTTTTCCCTCAAGGCCTTTTTCCCCTCAAGTTGCCACAGCTTTCTCCATACCCTTAAGGTAGCAAAATCCTGTGCATAAAACGTGAATGGGTGACCCAGTCCTGCCACAGACAGAATACTTGGCAGCCTGCTCCCAGCAAGAACCACAGAGTTTACATCACAGTAGCTTGTAACTCTTGTTGCTCAGATTTGCAGAGCTAGAAGGAACATAGGACGTTGCTCCACTGAACAAGCGAAATACCTTGACTCTGGTGGCACATACAGGAAGGAGTTTGTCTCAGTTTGTGAGAACCTGTTTAACTATGGTCTGAAAGAGTATGAAAAACGAGAAGCTGAAGTCTCTGATTTCTACGAAACCCTTCAAGAAGCGTTAACAGCCAACCAGCAAGAAGGCAGGAAAACAATCCTAGACTTTGAAAACCGGAACAAAAGGGTAATGCTGTTATATTTTTGTTTGTTTGATACATGATTTCTCTATGTCATATGCGAGCTTTTAATTTCACTGAGAACGAGGGTAACTCCATTAAAATTAGGAAAATTATTCTGGATTTACACTGCTGTAATAGGAATCGGCACTTGAACCCTAATGGCAGAATCACAGAGGGGTTGAGGTTGGCAGGGACCTCTGGAGGGCATCTAGTCCAGCCCCTCTGCTCAAGCAGGGCCACCTACAGCTGCCCAGGACCGTGTCCAGACGGCCTTTGAATGTCTCCAAGGACGGAGACTCCACAGCCTCTCTGGGCAACCTCTTCCAGTGCTCAGTCACTGATTTTTCTTTACATGTTTCTAGCAGTATAAATCTATACCAAGAAAAATTGTTGTGTTAGCTAATATAATGTCATTAACTAACATAATGTTAAAAGGTTTTTAGTACTTTATGTAGGAAAAGAATTTGGGGATTGAAGTTTCAACCCGTTGGGTAAACCACAACCAGCTAATACTGACAGCATTTCTCTATACTGGAAATTCAGCACAGGACAAAATTAACGTGTCATAGTGTTATTTTATTGTCCACAAAGGTAAAGTTCCTTCAAGGCTTTACAGAAAAAAAGTGGCTAAACACGGTGGGGTTTTTTACTTTTTTTTTTTGCCATCCAGAAAAGTTACCGGTCTTTAAGAAAACGGCAATGCTCAACCTTTCTTTTAGTTTCAATATTTTTGATGAAGTTGATTTAAAATGTATATATAGCTTTGTCAGGTTTAATGTCACTCTCCTTCTCTTTGAGGCCTCCAACAGCTCTTCCTTCATTGAAAAAGGGGGAAGAAAAGGAAGGAGATTGCAGGGTATTCAGCTTGTTTTCAAGTAATTTTCTGCTTCGGTTCATTTTGTCAACAACAGCTCAAAGACCTTTAACAGAAAAGTAGATGAAGTTATTGTAATGTATTTCTAGTCTTTTTAAAGCAGAAACTATCTTTTTTTTCATTCTGCTCAACTACAGCCACCCATTGTGGCTGCTAAGGGCGTAGCTTCTAGCTGGATCCCTTTCTAACCATGTATAATAGATGGATCATTATTTTGTTTCCACAGAAAAAATAAGGGGGGGGGGGGCTAAAGCCTGGTAACACTGTCAGCTGAGCAGAGCAAGTCTCTGACAACTGACACCGGGCAGAGTCACGAGCGCTGGCTCCCTTTGAAAACCAGGTCGCTTTTATTTAGGTGCCTTGTCACACGCTGGCAGCCTGCTGAGTCACTCGGCACCCAGGTCCTTGGACCTTGCTGACTCACGCTGGCAAACTGACTCCATCAGCTCTAGACGGGACATGAGTTTGCAGGCTTACCAGAAGCCAACATATAAAGATTGAGATGCATATTCAGTTAACTTGTGCTTGAATTCCCAATATATCTTCCATTTAAAAAAACAAACCACAAAAACCCACAAAACCAACCAACCAACCAACCAAATCCAACAAAAAAACCCAAAATCAAACCCAAAGAAACGTGGGTGAGACCAGATTTTGGCCCTTCGCCTTTGTCCGATGGCCTCCAGACTCAACGACGGATTGAGCTGCAAAAACAGGACGCTACAGTCAGTGTGCCAGTTTTCATATAAATACTGGAGGAGTCGGTGTCAACACCGAACATGGTATTTTAACAGCACTTCCCCATTCATTTAAAATTGCTGGAGGAGTTCAAAAGGTGTAGAGGTCCCAGCAGACTGAAATCCGTAAGCCATTCTTAGGGGCTGTTTGTCTCGCTGTAATCCTTTCATGTAAGCTTGGGTAACCTGTAAAATAACTCTGCTCTCTGAAGTTGGTTAAGGAGCGAAGAAGCATTAAAGGCCTTGAACTTTGAAGTTATTGCTCCCGGAGGTGCGGCTTGAACGGCTGGGGAGCTTTTTGAGCCTCCTAACTTGTTTACATTAGAAAAGAAGATGCCTTGCTCTCCCCTTCCCCCCTTTTAACACTGCAAAGTTTGGGTAATCTGGTCCGTTTTCAGACACAAGTCTTGGCAATGATTTTTGTCACAATTCTCTATTTTAGCCTGTCCCATTCCCTCTCAGGAGAAGTGGATTAGACATCTTAAAACATATTTTTTTTCCTCCTATTAACGTCTGATTGTTAACTTATTTTGATCAGACTTGAAAATAATACATTGCTCGGCACAAGAGGGGTTTTTTTGATCCAAGAAATCATAAATCTTGTCTGATACAAAACTGACGTCAATATTTAATTCTGAAGGGCAATAAATCCTTGTTGTAAGAGGAAGGCAGGCAATGATAGGTATTCCATATTCAGAATACTAAATCTTGACCCTACGGAAGTCAATCAAGATTCTCCTTGACATGAATGGGATCAGGATTTAGCCCTGCATTTCTTTCCATGAAGTAATTGTTAATCTCTTCTTCACGGCCAGCAATATCAAGAACCTAATATTTTTTTTTCTACTTGAAATGTGTCGGAAGGGGAACCAAAGTTGGAAGCATAGACGGGGCAAAGTCTTCTGCTGAGTGGAGGATGAGGAAGCGTTGTCACTGATTTCCCTGCGTTGCCCCCGGATCGTTAGCGCAGTAGCATACCTCAGCACTGTTGACTACCCAGTATGTAAATCTGGAGACTTCCTGAATCATCACATTTCATTTCAGCTAATCAGCAGCAGGAACTTTTCTCACATATGTAACAAGTTAATTAAATTGCAATGGAGTGCTGAACACAAACGATAAGTAATTTATGTATCTCTGTGTTTAGAGGCTGGATGAGATTCATAATGCCAGTAGCTACGATATTGCTGAGTCTAAACGCGCGGAGTACAAGGAGGACATACTCCAGCTCTCAGAAGCACTCATGACCTTGGAAATGCTGATAGCTGACCAGCTGGAGGTAAGGGTCAAGCACATACCTGTGAGACCTCACATCCAGAATGCGGGGGGGGGCATTTTTCTGTTGCTGCACCCCTCTCTTTAGTAGCCCGTTGCACAAAGAGGGGGGCATAGGTCTTCCAGTCAGGCTAATGTTTTGTCTCCATCTTATTCTTTCTCTGCTCGGAGTTGATCTGGGTGGGATCAGGCCCTGGACATTGATGCATTGCAACAGATTCCTGTTTCTCAGAGCAGAGCGCAGGATGTCCTTTGCACCTATCAAAGCTGATTTCCTAGACTTTAGAGAAAGGGACCTGAGGTCATTCAGTCGTTTTATAGGTCTGCGTACGGAAGTCGCTGCGTAGCATGGGGTATGCATTTGGGATTCTAGAGGTGTAATTCTTTGAAGCCGATCTTTGCTATGAATAAGATTACACACATTCCTGCTCAGCTTACTGCATTTGCTTGCATAATAGCTGCCTTTTTTCTCCCCAGACTTTTCCTCAAAATCTAGGGCAGGGCTGCTAATGTGTATCTTCATTAAAAAAAAAAAAAAAAAAAAATCTGTTTAAAAATCAGCAGGCAGGAGCTGCGGCCTGTGTGCAAGCAGATGCAGCAGTTTACTTTTGTGAATGTGCCTGACAGAAAGCAGCAGCTCAAAATGGATTCCTCGCTGCATCAGGATTGTGCCTTTTAGTGTTTTCTAAATCGGTCCTCATGTATCTGCAGTCACTGATGGAATGAGCAGAAACATTCCGCCCCGCGTGCCCTTCTGGATCTGCAGGATTCGGGTGGCTGTATTTGAACTGTTGTATCAAGACATTAAGCGCAACACTTCACAGATTCCCCATCAGCCTTTTTTGAGAGAGGTTACAGGCAGCAGCAATTTTAGTTTCTGAGGGCTCAAACAAAAGCTGCGGTAAGCCCAGGCATTGGTTACGCTTCTGACAAGAGGCTCTTCATACGTACAAGGAGACTGCAGCATGGCAGTACACAGGAATACAGCACTCTCCGGGCATTACTTAGGTGAGGGTAAAAAAGGATCAGCTGGCTTGCTCCAGACACCGGATAAAGGTATCATTCAGTCAGCTTCCCTCCAATAAACTGATTCTGATTTTCTGACCCTGAATGAGGAAAGAAAATCCTGCAGCGCTTTCAAAACACTTTAAATGCTTGAAGCAGTGCAGTTTCTGACTGTGCTAATAACAGCAGTGAGTCCAAATTATAATCAGTTGTAGATTCTTCCTAGACTCCCTGACTCCCTTTGATGTTTATGCAAGTTTTCATTGTAATATTTCCTCTTTTTCCCCTCTGTTAAGGAACTAATAAAGGATTTTAAAAGAAACATTGCTGTCATAGCATCGACATTCACTGAAAACGTTAAAGGGATATATCCTTTTGACAGTATGTTGGGCTGGACCTCCCAGTGATGTACGTATATCTCACTTCTAAATCCAGAAATGAGCCATCAGTATAGAATTTGAGTTGTTTTTTTTTTTAAATCAACAGAAAAGGTCTTTTCCCAGCTTTGCAGGAATGGTCATTTAAGGTGCCCGGCTTCTTTCTGTGGAGACTCTAGAGAGCACAAAAGGATTTAAGTCCTCCTGTGCTGAAAGTCTGCAGGACTCACGCAGCTTTCTCCCCCTTGGGAATCTTCCTTTCTTCTCCACACAGCCATGACAAAACCCTGGGAAGATCTGGTTAGACTGTTTTCTATGTACATTCTCGCCATAGCAGCCAAGGAAATACCTACAATTCTTGTTGAAGTTTCTTTAAATGGCCTTCATTTTTGCGTTGTTGATGTCTTGTGGAACAAAGTGAAATGAGAATACCAAAGTGCTTTAGTGACAGGTTACACTACTTTAAATATATCCATCTGTTGGCCTGGTGCAAATAATTGCACGATATTCATAGCTTAGCTTACATCCTGGGAGGCCTCCCTCCATTTCCTTTGCAAACCTAGGCCCACTCTCGGTTCTGCGTAATATATGGCAGTGAGGATGAGACCCAATGTGCGATTAAGAGCAGAAAACGCATATCCTGACATCGCAGCAGCTTCTGGCAGCAGTCAGGCTCTTCCCTGCGGAGGCCCACTGTGCGGATGCTCAGTGTCTAGTTACAGGAGGTCATTTAATCTCCACAAGTGAGTGGTGTGGTCAGCTTTTTCCTTAACCATCTTCTGTACGATGACCCAGTGCCGGGACCTGGAAAACAGTCACCATGAAAAGCTGCTAGAGATCTGCATCACCACACTGGATAAATCAGCCAAGAATGAGCTTGACGAGGATTTGCCAGCTGACGTTCAAATGGTGAGGGCACCAAAAAAATTCATCTCTGCTAGGGAGTCGGCAACAAGAGGAGGCCACAGCCTCTTCTCAGAAGGGACAGGGTTTCCAGGAGGCTCAGTTGAGCTAAAGCCATGTCTCAACTGGAGCATAACCTCCTCCTAACAGGCCCCAGCCGCTTGGCTGAACTGCAGTGCCACCGGCCATCTCCGCTGACTAGGACAGAGGATAACTGCACTGCAGGGTTCCCTGGACACTGACAGAGCTGGTGGCAGCAGCCCAGGAGGGCTGAGGAAGTCTCTCTCCTGCCTCCAGCACAAATCGCTTCTCTGGCTGCTTTCCAGACAACCCCAACCCAGCAGGCACTTAGGCAGCATCTTTGCTGCACTCGCAGCTGGTTTTGTTCAGATTCTCCCTGCTCCCCCAGGAGAATCCGAACACCGCTCCGAGTTCCTTGCACTGGGGCTCCCTTTGCCTCAGTGATTTCAAAAGCCCTCCCTAGAGCTCCCCAGCCCCTGAGCTGATGTGGAGGCAGGACATGACATTTCAAACAGAGCCCTCCACTGCGCCCTCGGTCTTGCTGTGATATCAAAGATCCCAGGAGCCTTTCAGAAAGCACAAAGATCATTGCAGTGCTCTGGTCAGCAACGCCACTGACCTTTTTGCCTCCGTTATTCCTTCATTTAGTGGCTAAATGACTCGAGTTTTGCATTTGCTATGGTTTTGCTCTGTCCAGATTATCCCAGCCCCACCATTACTCCAGGTAATCAAGAGCTGACAGACACAAAACAGACCCCTCGGCCCCCGCTGGGGGAGCTCCCTGCTTTATGGCCTGTGCAGATGGCTGCAGTTACGCACCGTTGCTGTGCACCCATTTCGCCTCGCTGCCATCCATTTCCACGGAGAAGCAATCTTCATTTGTTCAACAGCTGCACTTGGCTGCAGGAGGAGACTCATTACGGTTTAGCGAAGCCACCCTCTATTTAGAGCCACAGGGGAAGTCACTGCTTCGATTAGAAGCTGGGACTCTCCAAAAATGAAGATTTACAGCCAGTGCCACTAGCATAAGAGACCCTTCCAAGTGCGATTTTCCACTTCCCGCACCTGCTGGGCCAGGCGTGCTGGAGCATATGCAGCCTTGCTTCAACACCAGCTGCCCGCAGGGGCCTGCCATGTGCTGCGACGCAGCCCTGCCTGCAGCAGAGCACTCGGCAGCATGCATTTGCTCCCTGCTCCAGCAGGTGAGGCAGAGGGTGCTGCCTCAGTTTCCCCACCCGTACGAGGGATAATACTCCATTACACCGCAGCGAGGCCCGGACGCGTCCTTGCGAAGGGTAAAGCACTGGATTCATGCTGATGACTAGGGCTCTGTCAGTCTGAAACAGAGGGCTGATTTTCTTCCCCCCGAGCACTGCAGTTGCTGTGCTGCTAGTTCCGAGCTCCGCTGCTTTCGCTGCGCGCCCGCCCCCCTCCTCTCATCCGGTCACGTTACCTCCTAGCTTCTTGTGGACAAAAACACCATTGTCAACGCAGTCAACGCATCCCATGGCATCCGCCTGCTGAAAATTGATAAGCGAGAAAGCGACATCCTCAGCAACATCTACCGCTGGCAGGCCTCCCTGACAGAGAAGGTAAGAGACCCTCACGCTCAGGGGGATGGGGCACAGAGAGGTCTGGGCCAAGCGGTGGGGACACCGCTAGGAAAGATGCTCCCTAACCTTTGCTGGAGCCCTCTGTGCTACAGCAAGAGACCCTGATAAGCCTGCGGATTTCACTGCTTGGTTTCAATCTGTTCAGGCTTTCCAAAACGAGATCGACAGAAACCGTGACCGTGTCAAAGAGATCGTTCAGTACATCGACAATCTCCAGGAGGAGCTGGATAACATAGAGATCCTGGAGCCGACGGAGTAGGTCTGCCACGGGCTGGGCAGCTGCCTTAGCTGGGGGCACCCAGGACAGCCCCCAGCAGGGACGGCTGCCTCTCTATGCCTGAGCTGCCTGGGACATTTCAGGCCAAAGGCATACTTCTTCCATCCCGCCATAAACTGCAAATAAAAGATACTTATTGACTCTGGAAAAGCTTATGAAGCTCTGCCTCTTCCATCATGTCAGCATGAAGCCCTTGCAGACAGAGCTCAGACCTGGTCACAAGGGGTTATGGATCAGCTGTGAGCTGATTGAACCAAATCATCGTAGCATATCATGCCTGAAAGCTTTAGTACCTGCAAGCACAGCGGCAGGAACCTGTGAGCCACCGGCACGCGGCAGCAGCCTGGGAGAGGAGTGCTCTCCATCAAACCACCCCCAAGATAACAGCGGGTTTCCAGCTCAGCAAGCACAAGGCTGGCAGGGGCTCTGCGTGCCTGAGAGCCTTGTCTTCTCACCGCCTCTCGCAAAAGCAGCTTGCTGCAGCGTGAACAGAGCAGCCCCCAGCTAGCTAGGAAGGGAAATCAATGGTTCCACAGGAGCTCACACACCGCCGCACGCAACAGCCAAGCGAGGAGTCATTAATTCCTCTCCTTGCTCGGTGACAGCAGCTGCTACGCTCACTTGTGGGCAGCTTCTGAGGAACGATGCTGTCCGGGGCGGTACTGCTTGAGGCAAGCAGCAAGGAGAAAGGTGGGAAGGTTAAATGAGAGGGTGGCTGCATACACACTTGGGGGAATGACCAGGTCTCTCCGAAAGCCCCGTGGCGGGCGCTGCCTGTCATACACAGATTTAGCTCGTAGTACCCTGTGCTTTTGAAGATGGCAGGAGCCCAGGTTTCCCCCCTCTTGCTCCAGGACTGCACAGTCGGCACCCTGCTACTCCTTGGCTGCAAGGACAGGGCACCTAGCACGGAGAGGCTCACACAGAGATGTGGAGGGAGCAGGTCTATTTGGTAGTTAGTGTCTGCTCAGCTCTGCTCCGTCTTTTTTTCTGCCTGGAGCCATCCCAGCACCTGCCTGGAGCCTGGCAGCTCAGGACCTACACCACGGTTTGGTGATTAAAACAAAGAAATACTCAGCAGCATTGGCTTTCAGTATCTAGCAGGGGCGTGCCTTTAATCAATGAGAGAGACCCTGGTGTTACATACAGGCACACTGAGGGATGAAGAACAGATGCAATGGAGTCTGTTTTCAGATTTCCATAACAAGTGTGTGTCAGGAGCTGGCAGCTATGAAGACATGTGGCATATGCTGGGTATTTCTGTGCCGTGCCCTGCCCAGGAAGCTGTTTCTTTCATGGGAGCTCCTCTGATGAGTTACAGACACCCGTAACGGACAGAGATGCTGTCTTGGGGATGCAGAGGAAGCTCACCTTGACCTTTCCTCCTTGTGGGCTCAAAAATGCTGGCGCTGCACTGCGGCAGACAGTGCAAGCGAGGAGTTGCCCACAAAGTCGCAGTTCCTCAGCACGAGGCTGATCCCAGGAAAGGCGTGGTGGCAGGAGGGTGGTCACCATCTGCTGGGTCATGCCAGCAATTCACAGCTGGGCATTTTCCTCCTGCGCCCAGCCCGGCAGCCTCAGTCCTGCAACAGCTTGTGTTTTACAGTCGAGCTCTCCGAACAGAGGTGAACAAAGAGAGTCCCAGCTGCCGCGCGAGCACGCAGCTCGCACAGATCATAGTCATGGGCCCACTCCACACTGCCCCACCGCTGAATCTGGAGAGGAGGAGGAACGTGAGTCAGTTCAGAACTGGATTATACGTAGAGCTGCTCAGCAACTCTCAGCCTCCCTTTTCATGTTTGTGAAACACGGGTAACCCCCCCAGAAGCTGTGCTGATCACTGACTACGGGGGCAGGGAGATCTCCAGATGAGTTTGGTGGAAGGACATGCTTCATCTGTACCGGGGTCTGAGGCAAAGCCCCTTAAAGGGAGGATGAAAAGATTCCCATCAACTTCAGCCACTTTTGGGTCAGGGAGAGCTTCACGCCAGGCCAGTTTCCAGCAAGCAAGTTATTAGCTCGGTGTCTACCAAGGCCTCCAGGCTGGATAACCCACAGCAAGAGAAGCCAGCCACAACTTTGCACTGCAGATTAGAGAGGGAGAAAAGCAGCCATCTGGGTTCTGCAAAAAGAAACTGGCAGCCCCAGGAGCACTCCAGGCTGTTGCGCCCATGATATTGCTCTACAGCAGTGTGCTCCAAACTCTCTCAAATGGGGAGACTGGCAGCGTGGAACCTCTCCTGCAATAGCAGGCACTTCCCTTGCTAGTTATTTGTGGTGGGAGATGCATTTGGCATGCTGAGATTATTGCTATTTGAATTATAGGGCTGTTCTGTAACATAATTTACCTGGTATTCTTCCTCCAGGCGAGACAGAAGCACGGCTTTCTCTACTGTAATGTGCCTGTCAATCAGACCCATGGACAGAATCAGAGATTTCAGCTGGGTGATTACATATTCTATACCTGGAAGGGAATAACCCAAGACAAACAAGATTCATGGTTGTTTTCTGCAGCATTACAGCGGCATCTTCACATGCTCTGAAAAGACAGTCGGGGTGTGGTACCTCCTCAGGGATAGTGATACCTCCCACTGGCACCTGGGCACTTAACTGTCAGATCTGCAGTTCACAGCACACACAAAGCGCTGTTCTGGCCACTGTAGCTGCAGTGACAAAGGCTATGCCTTGGAAACCGCCTCCTTTTACTCTGCCACAAACCTGCCCTGTGCAAAGGGAAGAGATGCCCATCCAGGCCCAAGTATTCTGGAGCTCAGATCAAAGTCCAGGATGAAAGGGACTTGTATATTGTTTGGTGCTAAAAGAGCTGCCCACATCTACAACCACTCCTAGAAAAACACTGTGCAAACGCGTGTGGTGTGCTGTGCCCTGGGAGAACTGTGTCGGCAAAGGACGCAGCTGCTGGGCTCGGCTGATAAAACAGCAGAGCTCTTTCCTGCCACACCGCCAGCTACTGGCCTGCAAGACACCCCTCTTCAGGGGAGGAGAGCGAGCGCCTGGTGGCTGGGGGACCGGAGCAAATCCCACAGACATGCACACCTGGGAAGAGGAGGAGGAAAGAAGGGCTCAAAACTCTGAGCTGCTGAGCACTCAGGATCAGCTCAAGCTGATGGGAAATGGGGGTGCCTGCGCACGGACAGGGTCTAAGGAAGGAACTGAAGTCAGACTCATCCTGTGCTACCAGCCTAGGCCAGATCTTGAATTTCTGGTCTAAAGTCGACCTGCTGCCCAGAGGCTCCTCTTCCCCAGGGGAGGCACATGCCTTTCCCTTCCACCCTGCCCACCCATATTACAAACTATGAAGAGAAGAAACAATTCATCAAAGAATATCTTTACAGGGGCAATGGGAAGGCTTTGCAAGTCCTGTCCCAGGAACATTGTCCCTGATACCTTCCCTTAGCTGCTCAGCTAGTGTCTTCTGTGGGTTTCACTGTCTGCTGCTCATTCGAGTCTTGCATTTGAGGACTTCAGCAAAGGAAGCATTACTTCATTTCTTTAGGTGTCATTCAGCAGTATAAGGTAAGATGAAGGGTGAAATATATACATAAGGGTGAAAGAGTGAGGCCAGCGCACAGAACCATGGACACTCAGAGAACTAAACCCCATTTCTTTTCCTGGTAACAAAGCTGGGGACTAAGTCACTAGAGAGTTTGGCATTAAAGGAGTTATTTGTGCTAGGGTAGAGCAAACAGCTCGCAGGCCAGCGCAGTCAGACCCTGAACACTAGTGGCACTAAAGGCAGAGTCCCTACCCTTAACAAATACAGCTAAGGGACTGGCCTGCAGATTTAAAACATAAACCTCAACACTCCCATTATCTCAGCAGGAGAGGAAAAACATTACAGCCGCTCTTCTCCCCCGTGGACAGGAACCGCCGCCTCCAGTGGCACAGCCTGAGCGGAGGGCTCCCCGGCCCAGCCTCTCTCACCTTGCAGGGCCCACATGTTGTAGGACGCCAGATGGCTGACGAACGTCTCCTTGGTGCTGGCTGGGATGTTTGGCCCCAGGATGCTGGTTGAGGAGCCAATTGCCACGTTGTACCTGGAATGATCACCCGGCCCCTTAGAAAAGCACAGAGCTCGTGAACCTTGCAGCTCTGACAGTCACAAGCACTAGAGCTCCTGGCCTCAGCAGGGCAGGGCATAAGCAGACAGAAACATCTTTGACCTCTTACCTTTTCTCAGCCCAGGCAACAACGGGATCCCATTCCTTCTTCTGCAGCTCTGCCAAGGCGGCTGGCTCCTCCACACGATAGCTGGGACATTGCAGAACAAAACTACACTGGATGTTCACTCCCAGGCTGCCAGACTGCTCCCTGCCAGGCTGGGGCACACCTCTGGGAAGGAAACTGCCCCCCACCAGACCACAGCAAGGGGAACAAGGGCCTACTGTCCACCCAGGCAGCGGCAGCAGTGTCTGAGAACAATCCCCCCACTCTTCCCCAAATTCAGAGTTTTTTGTTGTTCCAGGAAGGACAATTCTACCTTACTACAAAAGAGAGCAGCAAACAGGTCAACAGACAATTGCAGGTAGCCCCAAGCCAGCCACAGGATGCAGCGAGGTTCAGCGGTTAGAGCAGGGGACACATCCCACTGGAACTCTTTATACGGGGCCACTCCTCCTGCCTCACCTTGCCCAGCGGCTCAGCTCAGCACTCCCCGCTGCCAGCCTGACGAAAGCCACAGGGGCAGATGGGGGAGTCCTGTTCCCCTCTCCCCACAGGAGCTGAGCAGCTGCCAGTGGACACCTCAGAGGCTGGGACTGTGAGACAGGAGTTTGGGCATGAACAGCCTTGATCCTGCAGCCCACAGAGACTTTAAGGAACGAAGGGCGTTTTGCTACTGGTACAAGTAATCTGAGCTGCCTGTACTGGCACAGAAGTACCAGGGATTGGGCTGACAGATTCCCCCAGGCCTTTCAAAGATGTTTTCTTTTCCCCAAGGAGATCTTCGTTTGGTGCTTTGGTGCTGCTCTTGCCCTTGCCCAGCATGGAGGTGTCAAAACAGAGTTCAACAGAGGAACAGATCCCCATTCTCCCTCATACCTATGCCCTTTGGGTGCACGGACTTCCACTAGATTTGCAGACGTAGGACTGGCCTAAACTAATTCAAACCCTCGGGGCCAAAACCAGGAGAGATCAGAGCCCTGCCATGACTAGATTATGGCAGACGTTTTCCCTCACTTCCCCCAACCACCCTTCCAAAAATCACACTGTGACAAGACAGCCTCGCCTCTGCGCCAGCGGGGCCCCCATCTCGTACCAGACAGTGTCAGTCTCCAGGAACTTCACAGCCGCACGGATCAGCTGCATTTTGTTTCGCTGCGTGGGATTGTCCAGCGCCGTGTTGCATAGTGTGGTCTGTGAGATAAAGGCAGTTTAAACTGCTGTTATTCATGGCTTGGGGAAACAGCAGCTTCCATTGTACAAGGCCAAGAAGAGGCAGAGGAATTTGGGGCAGACAGAGAACCGAGGAATGCAGCTAAAACGGGTGCAGGGCCAGAACACGGCTCACATAATAGGAATCTTCTCACCGGTTTCAGAAGCCTCAGGCCCATCAAGCACCAGGGGAGAGGGCTCACGGGCTGCTCCAGAGCTCATCCCATTTCCTCCTGCCCCTTGCTATCCCCAATAACACTGTCCAGCCCCTTCTCAAGTCCCCCAGTGACACAGATTCCCCCCCAGACAGTCACCCAGCCAGTATCTAACCGCTCTCACAACCACAAGGTTCTCCCCAGTACCCAGCCAAAGTCCCAACCTCTTGTCCCCAATTCCATGGGCATTAGGAGAACCTGCTCTCTCCATGTTCTGCGTTCGGAGACCATTCTCATGTCTACACAGTCACCCCAGTTTTAGACCAAGCCGTGCCAATTCTACTGCAAGTACTCAGGAGAGCTGGCAGAGGCAGGATGCAGAAGGAAGCACTCTCAGAAGATGCCCCCGTCTCACACACCCCAGCGCAAGGCTTACACCTCAAAGCAGTTCTCAACCCCAAAGCATTTCTCAACCCTTGCTCTGGAATCCATTCTGCCAGCTGGCAAAGCCCCAGCTGGCAAATGCCCCCCTGGCATTTCAATTCCCTGTCTTTAATCCCGACTTCCTTGACCTGACTGCTCCCAACACACCGCATTCTGCCCCACCGAGGTCTGGGTGCCCCGACCTGCCGTGCTCACCAGGTGCATAGTGTAGAACTTGATGGTGTCTTTCTGGGAGTCCCACTCTGTTGCCACTGCAATGGCCAAGGCCTCACTGGGGACAGTGAAGAGCTTGGCCTGGGGCGTTTTCAGCTTCCGGTGGTCCAGGTTTATTTCAAAGCCTCCTGGGGAATCAGAGTATAAATCCTGGGGAATCAAAGAGGAGCAGGCACTAAGGAACAACAGACAACCCCACAGCAGGAGCAGATTCAGAGCCAGAGCTGACGGGAGCAAGGGACCAGGGATACTCGAGTTTCCCACCATCATTTTGACATACTTTTCCCCCCAAATGGTCTTGGAAGCCGTTTCCCACCACACAGCTTCACTATAGATGAGGAAAGGGCACAGCAGGCTGGTGACAAATACCCCACTCGCACAGCCTAGGTTGTGGGTGTGCCACCTCTCGCTGAAGAAGTGTGGGGTGATGACGCCCCTCCCGGGGACCAGCCCCTCCGTCCCGTCCCGGCGGCCGTACTCACCTTCTCCTTGCGAGATGCTCACATTCTGGTAAAACCGCTTCCTCTCTGGGGGCAAAAACAGAGAAATTTGGAGAGCAGTTAGAGGAGGTTCAGCCACTTCTCCTGCTCCCCATCGCAGCCCAGAACAGACAGAGCCCTCAGTGCTGTTGAGGTGGCCTGGCCACAGAAATCCTGCCCATTCTTCCACAGCTTCCAAGCACTGCACCATTTCAGTGAGCTCCACTCATCTGGGGAAGTGCCATGAAACTGGTGAAAAAACAGTGTTGCTGTGCACAACCGGCAAGTGAATGGGACCAGCTTCACTTCTGCCAGGCTGGGGTCTCAGCTCCCTTCGAACTGGCCTGCACCGAGTTTCTACAGAGTCTGGCAGGGGCGGTTTCCAAAGCGAACCTGTCCCAGCACTCCTTCTGGAGTTTTGCTTTGGTGTCAATCTTCAGGATTCTCCCACTGCAATCACATTTGACAAATTCATCTCTGAACCACCCTGGCTAACTCTCTCTCCTTGCTTGCTCTGTCTCACAGCAATGAGAAACCAAGCAGAGATGGGTTAGAGGCAGGGCAGGCACAGCAACCTCCCTGTCCACCCCTGCCGCTGACAAACCCACCCGGTGCCAGCCCACACGCTCTCCCCCCGCACATCTCGCTCATTCTCTGCTTCGACCTGCAGCTGATGCACCCGCTGGCAGAACCACAGCCGCTGGCAGGCTGGGAGCATGCAGGGGCAAGAACGCTGTTCCCTCCACCACGACCGCCCACGGGGGCAGGTTTATTGCAGACACACACGCTAACAGCTGGATGGTGTTGGGGACACCATCGCACACACTGCAGCATGCCAGTGAGTCACCAGGGGAGGAACCACCACCCGCAGCCGCCTCCAGCCCACACATCCTGCTCCGGCTCGGGAGTACGCCTGCTCCACCAGCAAGGTGAGCCTGAAGGAACTGCAGGTTTCTGTTTTAAGAGAAGCCTCCTTTCCTACCAGCGCTGTTTCACGCACTCCCGAGAGCCCGATTACACGTGTTGCAAAAGCTTGTATCTCGCACACAAGGCGGGAAGAATCTGCAAGCCATTCCCCTGACGACAGCAACCAGATCGTAAATCCCTGAACCCATAAATCTACCTCGTGAAGAGCGAAGCGAGCAGGCCAGGCTGCAGGTCTGTTATTCTAGGCTAAAAAGCCCACGTTCCTGTTGGGGAAATGGAACAGGATTTGCTCGGGCTCAGCGACCTGCAAGCTTCGGGGCCTCAGAAAACACCACAGTGTTGAGGCACAGTTCTGAAAAGATTAACACCAGTTAATCTTTTCAGTGTGTACCCCAGAGGAGTCCTGAGTCACGTCAGTGGGCTCCCGATACCCCACGATGAGTCACTGTGACTCTGCAGCCTCACCTCAGACAAAATGAGACTAATTTTACTGTCCTCAAACCCACACATTTCCAGAAAAATCTGTGGAGGGGATACATGGCCCAGAACGTGCCTGAACCACCCCAGCTGGGGGCCATCCCCCAATAAAATCCCTAAAAACCACCAAAACACAGAAGCAAACTGGTGCACTGAGGACTTGGCTGTGCTGTCAGCGAACCCCCACTAATGCCAGGAGAACGGCGCGGGGGGAGGCCCAGCACCCGGCCATGCCACGAAAAGGCCTTGGGGGGCCCGGACCCGGCAGGGCTGTGCTGGCAGCGCTCCCTGCCCCGCCGGGCGGGCGGATTTGACCGTTGCCCACGTTTCCACCCACCCTGAGGGTGCCGAGCCCAGCCCTCCCCTGGCCCGGGGTGACCTTGAGGGGCACCACCGGGGGATTGGGGGGTGTCCCAGCGGGACCAGCCCCACTGGGGCAGGGAAGGACCCCCCTCCCCGAAGGGGGCTGGAGAGGCCCCGGGCGGCCCGGCGCTCCCTCACCTGCCGGTGGGGCGTAGGTCCGGCCCCCACCCGGCCCCACCGGGCCGCTCCCGCCGGCGACAAGAGGCAGTCGGGGGAGCCGAGCCGGCGAGGAGCGGCCTTGCAGCAGCCGGCGGCAGCCACGCCACATCGCGGCGAGGGGCGAGGAGGATGGGGAGAAGGAGAAGGAGAAGCTGCCGCGCCCCCGCCTCAGCGCGGCTCCGCGGGCGCCGCCATGTTGCCGCGGCAGCAGCCAATCCGCGCCGCGAACGCGTTTTGCCCCTTCGGCCGCCCCGTCCCGCCGGGGAAGGGGGGGCGGAAACTACATTTCCCAGCAGCGCCCGCGGCCGCGCCTGCAGGGAGGAAGCGCGTGCCGCGCGCCCGCGGCCAATCGGCGCCCGGCACCGCCCCTCGCGCAGCGCCCGCGAGGGCCAATGGGAGCGCGCGGAGGCGCTGCC
>VYZW01013486.1:9344-27294 GCA_013401315.1 Balaeniceps rex
TGAAAACTCTTTTATTTTACAAGTTGGGTTTTTTTTTTCTGGTATGCTGCAGGGGCTGTTAGTTTGTTTTTTAGGTACCAGCACAGTATTTAAATTGAAATGTCCTTAATTTTTAGTTTAAACTGTGTTTAAATACAGTTTGCATCTACACAGGTCAGTTTGTGTTCCACTAACACAACTGACAGAATTTATTCTGGCAAAATGGAAAATTTGGCCTTAAAGAACAGGTGTGTGCATGGGACATAAGAACTGTATGGGCATAGGGGTTTTATTTTCAATTAGGTGCCTTAAAGTACAGCTGCTATTATTAGGAGTCACTTAAACCTTGTCTTAAGAACCAGTTACAGAAAGTGTATTTTCCTGTTGGCTGCCAGGATTCAAAGAAAGAAGAAATAGGAGAATTATCACTTACAGAGGGACTTCTATCTAGTGAAAAGGATGACAGGTAAGGCTCATGTATTGCTATTAATCACTTCTATTACCCCATATTAATAAATCGTTACAGTATGAATTACAGTTAAGAGTCATCTGCCTTCTTAAAAAGCAAAATAAACAAACTACTAATCAAAANGGGTTTTTTTTTTCTGGTATGCTGCAGGGGCTGTTAGTTTGTTTTTTAGGTACCAGCACAGTATTTTCAATTAGGTGCCTTAAAGTACAGCTGCTATTATTAGGAGTCACTTAAACCTTGTCTTAAGAACCAGTTACAGAAAGTGTATTTTCCTGTTGGCTGCCAGGATTCAAAGAAAGAAGAAATAGGAGAATTATCACTTACAGAGGGACTTCTATCTAGTGAAAAGGATGACAGGTAAGGCTCATGTATTGCTATTAATCACTTCTATTACCCCATATTAATAAATCGTTACAGTATGAATTACAGTTAAGAGTCATCTGCCTTCTTAAAAAGCAAAATAAACAAACTACTAATCAAAAGCAAATGTGTTGGAAAGATTGAGGATCCTTCCAATTCTTAGGCAGGGGAAGTTATGCACTATATGGCACTCGGATCTGGGAACCACATCCAATGATCTGTTTTCAAATAGCTGTGGCAATTAAAACCTTTTATCTGCCACTGAGCAGCATCTCAGTTCCTTTGCCGTCAGCTGTAGTAGGAGGGATTCTTCTTGGGTAATGACCCTGTGAAAGTTTGTCTGCGCTGCACCTTGCAGATAGTCTGTTACTAGCATTGAATTGAGCTTTGATTTCTCAGTAGCACCATGGACTTTTAACAAACTCGCTCACACGCTTTTGTCAGAGATTTTGGCTGCCTGCACTGAGTTACCACAGCTCAGGCATTTCCTCTGGGTCTCTCCAGACATCGATAACTAAGGATGTGTGGTTTTTAGTTGCTTGATAGGGGAAAGAAAAAACCCCAACCCCACGTCTATCAAATCTTTCAGTTTATTTGAAGATGTAGAATTGAAAAGATATATAAGCAAAAAAAAATAGAATGGTTAAAAAAATTAAATGTTCACGCTAACTGTAGCAATGATTCAGTATTATCTGGGCCTTTAAAGTCCTGTTTTACCTTTTACCTTTACCTGGTGCTCCTGAATTGGTATCTGTATAGCATTCTTTTCACTGGGTAAGCACTACAAAAGTAGTGGATAGATAGCACTACTTTCTGCGGGGTGAGATGGCTTTCTGTTCCTGAAGGCCCAGATCCTCACCCTTAAAGGCTTGCTTATTTCCTTCAGTTCACTGAAACAGCAGGAGAATGCCAGCGTAGGTGGGCATAAAATAAAGCCAGTGATTACATGCAGTCTCTTAAACTGCATGAAACTTTAACTTTCTCTCTAAAACAAGAATTATAGTTAAGATAAGAAACTACTCTGGACTCACACCACTTTCTTTCCCTCTCTCCCATCCTTAATACAGTGCTACAGGCATTTCTCACGGAGACGTGGATGAAAACTTCTGGTGAACAATAGCTACTGATTTTTTAAAATTATTATTACTATTATTATTATTACTACAATGAAAATGTTTTTAAAGCGGCTTTCTACCTGTAAGAAATTGTAGTAAATGTTAGGCGCAAACATTGCAGGCTGTGTAATTATAAATTAATAAAGCTGATTTTTGAGCTGTCTCATCAGTTCAGTCATTGACTTCAAAGAGTGAGCCCTGATGTGTTATTAATCCCGAAGAAGGCCCTCGAGTGGGCTGAGAGAAAGGGCAAAGTGGTGCAAAGACACGAATTGGTGTGTTCAGGTAGATTGGCTTTGCCACTGAATTCCTAGAACCTTTGACAGCTTTTCAGGTGGTCCTTACCCCCCAAGCCTTTCCCCTCCAACTGTTACAAACTGTAGGTCAAACTAACAGCATAGAGGTAACCAAAAAATTCAATCACCGTCACCTTTTTAGAGGTGGCCTGTGGAGACCCTTGGCTTGCGCAGTGTCAGAACCGAGCTGAAGTGCCCCTTTTACTGCTATGGCAGGGGAAACAAACGCTTTTAAAAGCAGCCTTATCTTGTGCATCACCTTGTTGGTATTAACCAGCCCAGAATGGAGAGATTCAACTAAAAATGCTATTTCACTCATCTTTATTTAAGCTTTGTATTTTGTAGGTAGATTATAGGCAAGATCATTAAACTTTATTTACAGTATAAAATACAGTATTTTTTTAATCAATGAAGTCATTTTGGATGGCAGCATGTATTGCAACTCGCACTGCATTTGAGGCTGCTTATCTTGACCTAACTACAGGAACATGAAGCCGAGTTTGACAGAATTTAGGGGCAAAAACCAACACTGTCTTGTGAATTCACTGGACGTACCAAAACTGTGACAGAAATAAACTTCACTTTTAGCAATTAAGGGAAAAAGTGATTTGGTGGCTAGTCTAATTTTACATGCTGCTTAATCTGGTGTTGCAGCAATGCTGGCACTTAGAAATTTTCTAAGAGACTCCTTCTGTTTGATGTCCAGAATGGGAGGGAGAGTGCTTGTTGCATTATGCTGGCCTGGAGCAGCTACCACTACTTCATGCTAGAATGCTTGCTGACTTACCACGCTGAAGTGTCCGCCTACACGGCATCCTTTCCCAGTACAGGAGCAAACGGATACTACTGAACAAAACGTGTTTAATGTCAGATAGAGACATAAAGCACGGAGATGCGCTAGTATAGCGTAGCTGTAGGTCTGTTTTCAAATAAGCGTACACGAGTGTTGGCTATTATCTACAAATATTTATTTTAACACTTGGATGTAACTACAGGAAGCCCTTGGCACTGATAGAAAATATTGATTCACTGTTAGGTTACAAAAATTTATACATAGCAAAATTTAATGCTCTTTACATAAAAATATTAGACTACTTAAACAAAACTTCAAAAACTCCCAGTAATAGCTACACTGAATTAGAAAAGAATTAGGCTTTAAGACACTGCCTCCGTTATTACCCTTATGCAAACACTGGGCTAGAACATCACCTGCATTGCTGTAGAAATGTCTCCTTCATGCAACAGGTAAGAACATACACTAGGCTATTTTGTCATATTTGCTCTACATTGATCAAATTTGCCCCTTTTTTTGAAACTGTCAAATTAGACTTCAATATTTAACAAAAAAAATTATAGTTGAAGTTACTACCCCCCCAAATGCCTTTTTTCTTCATACCGACTTGAAGAAATCTGTGCTTCCTTTGATTTCTATTCAGCAAACAGTCAAAAACTATCAAACCACATGTCAGCTTAACATGGGTATGACTTGACTTGAATATTTCATTTTTCAAATGACTGATGTATTTTACTTCCCCCCCAACATTTATATATATATATATCTCATATAGAACAAACACCAAATATACCATCACTAATACTCAAGATATCACTGAATGCTTCTGAAAAAAACATTAATTAGAAGGCAGACTTCTATGGGAAATAACTTTAAAATGGCACCAGTTTGTTGTTTTTTTCTTCTTTTTTTTTTTTTTTTCCTGAACACCACGTTTTCTTAATGTGCTAATTAATCTGTAAAAAGGAAAACACATAAGCACTGACTATAAATTTGCTAAGCACCAAGATAGAGAAAGGTGGACATCCTGTATTCTGTTTTATGGCTGTAATTTTTATCATTTGTGTAAAACTGCAAACTTTCTCATCGCTCATTTGGAATAGTCAGATCAGTGTCATTTTAATAAGGTAACACTTTCCACTTACTTAAAATGTAGGATAATGGTCTCCTGCCACTGTATAAATGCTAAGACATTTATAGAAAATAAATATTAAGGCAAAGCTGACATTTATTTTCAAAGAAGGGGATCATTATCCAGATCTGGGGATCTACATTCCATTAAATAGTTAATAAAAAGATTAAAACTTGGGATATCTATCTGCTCAACGCTCACGTAAGCACAGGAGTGTGACTGCTTCGTCATAAAAAAGTGTGGCACAGAAGTAGAGTGCTGTTCCTGTGGCCCACGGGAAGCGTGGTCAAAGACGGCCCTGTTGCAACTTAGGAACCACTGCAACTGTGCTGCCACATGAGCACGAGCTGTCAGAAACCTCAGCTGGCCACGGTTTCATTTGGTATAGAAACTGAGATACGAAATCGCACCCCGTACATGTGCCTTTGCCTAAGGTCTGTACAGAGATCTACCTGCCTGCTGGTTTGGAGCACCTGCCACAGTTTTGTGCAGGACGTCATGCTGTCAAATACTAAATACCAAAAGTCTCGAAGCAGAATAATTTGGTCACTTATTGTGAAGTGTTGCCTTTTAAAATGCCTGGAATAAAACCTCCATTCTCTGTATGAAAGGATGGAAGATTACCCATGGGAAGATTTCCCTATGAATGTGTTCCAGGAGCTGGAATGTGAAGCTTTTGCACTTCTCTCTAATTTTTGTTTGGTAGACACACATCTGTACTGCAGAGCAGCTATCTGTTGATTTGTCAGAGCGACATAATTCTTCTGCTGAATTACTGTGGCAAGCATTTATGTGTAAGAATTGAGTTGCTCTTTTGACCGAGACTGGATATCCTGAAGCTCCTGCTCTTCTTTTGCTTTGATATCCTGGTAGGCCTGCATTTTGCTTGCATCCTTTAAGTAGGCCCAGTTAGAAGACAGTATCATGAGGAAGTGGATCTGGAAGAGAAGGGTGAGCATGATGGCTAGTGAGCATGTCAAGAGGCAAAGCAAGCTGCTAGCGAGATTAATAGACACTCTTTAAAATAACGACCAAAAAAAAAGTTATTCTACGTTAATAAGCATTCTGTTATTAAAACAAGCACAGAGGCTATTTTCAAAGATCTCTAGAATATGGCATGCTGATACTTCAGTTGGTTATTCGCAATTTAGAGAAAGTTAGTATAACAGTAATAAAATGAGCTACAGAGTTGTACGGATCAACTAAAATGCAGAAGGGGGGGGAAGCAGGAAAAAAAGTTTTGTGCGTGGCAATTCATGTAATCTGTAAACTACGAGGTGCTCAAGAAGAACTGCTTTCTAAGGTGGTGGTGTTTATGCATATTCAAGCCCAGACCCTGGTAATCCTTTTTCCCCCAACAAGCAGATGAGAATTCCACCCTCCCCCTGGAAAAAGCCTGAAATTGTAAACAGTTTTATTTATGTGAACAAGGCTACATTAACATATTGAAAAATTAAACAACAAAACATGACTCCAAAACTAAGCAAAAGCATGCAATCTCTGGGTTAAGAAGTTTTAATCGTATATTTTTTGCAACTACATTTTAAACTTCCATTGTCCAACCTCAGGTGAAGAGCTTTATATCATATATAGCAACTGGTTCTTTTTTTATTGTTATTACTATTGTGTGGATTTTTTCTAGTTTGTGCGTTCATCTCTTCCCAACTTCTTTTCACCATACTTCATGCAGAAAATCTACATCTGAAAACACTGATTCACTTCTCCTTTTTTTTAAATCCCAACAGCGTAAAAAGGTCTCTATGATTTATGCATGGTTTTGCTTCACGTGCAGTCATACTTACAGTTTTGAGATCTGGCTACTGAGAAATCAGTTACTAAAGTGCAAGCCATACAAGAACAGAAGCTATTTATGTGCTGTTTCTTACTAGTTCAGGGTCCAAAAGAAAGAACGTGATTGTTGTACGCAGAGCTAATACAAGGACGTACTTCCTTCCAGAGAGAGCCTGATTTGGCAATTACTTGAAAATGAAGTAAAAGAAAATAATCAACTTTATCACCCCTGCACTGGAAATACAAGCCAACTAATTCATAATACCTGGGCTTCTGATGTCTGCCAAAAGAGACTGGCACGACTTTACTGTTCCTTTTCTTTTGTATCATATATATTTTGTATGCTCAGGGGGCTTGCATTTGGTATTCACGATGAAGAATAAATTAGTAATTCCGACCCTGAACTGTTCCAGTATTTGTTTGAGAGATGACCATTAGAAAGCAAGTGGAGACTTGAAATGGAGACACCCCGTCTTCAGAAGGATGATTTATAAACACCCCTACAGTAACTGAATCCTCTCGACATGAAAAAATAGCCAGATCTCATCCACATCATAGTTCATATACAAGAAGTCATTTTATTAATCTGATAAGCTAAATGATGCTTACTGAAGCTATTTACAATTACTGTAACAAAATTCAGAAAGCTAGACTTTTAGCCTAGGGTGTCAGTGGTATTTCAAGCTACGCAATGCAGCTCTGTACTGGGCTTATACAATTTAGAATTTAGTGCAGCAATCTTCCCGACTCTTAAACTTCAAAACAGCATAGTTATATGTAGTAGCCATCATGTAGATCAGCTGGTGGAAGAGAACAAAATACAGGAGAGTAAGATACAACAAGGTGACGGCTCAAGCCCATTTGGGCAACTGTCGATACTTTTACAACAGACGTTATCCTGAGCTTCTTCCAAGGTGAAGATGCAAGATAAATAACTTGCCACTTATCCGGAGAGGATAACCTACATACAGACCTAAGGCTATTTCGTCAACAAATAGTGAGTATTACACCTGGATTTGGCTGACATGAGGTTAGAAGCTGGCAGCTAGAGGAAGCGTTAGACCTATGAAGCAAGTCATCTTGTTAATGTCCCTTTTTCCAACTGCTACCTGTAATTGGCATTGCAGAGTTGGAGTAGTCAAACTGCCTGGCTCCAGACAAGAAAACCAAGAGGTTACAAGTCATTGATCAAATAAACTACAAAAATGAAAAGAAATCGTGGACATAAAAATAGAAATAGTGGGTAGAAGTACGATTTTCAAAGGACGTGCAAAGAATTTTATTCTAAGGATGGGGGAGGTGGGTTAAGATGGCAAAAGTTCGGGACCTGCTGACCTGTAATGACCAGACCATAGCAGCAAACAACGGCGATTATAGCTCGCCCTCCTTAATGTCTAGTATTGCTATTTTTAAGCTACACGAAATTTAATCTTAAAGCATCTTAAGCCTGAAAGGAACACGTTACACAGTAAAACAACAAAAAATACTACCCACCAATGCTATGACAGTGGCACCGGCTCCAGCACAAGCCACAATGAACAGGTGATAAGACATGTAGAACTAGAGAAAAAACACGTTAAAAACATTGAAGTAAATGAGGATAGTATAAAATGCATTTCAACTGTTCTAGAGAGTAAGGATCATAAAACCATCTTTGTAGCAAGGTATTCAAAGCTTTAGAAAATAAAAATCTTCTGAAATCATTTTCATTTTTTGGATGACCTAACAGAATAATTTCAGTGTTGTGTTTAAATCAACCTCTTTATACTACTAGTATTAGTTTTCTCCAAAAACTTTCATGAAGTTATTTGTTACACAGTGCCCAAGTGACTTGTAGGCAAAAGCTGCACACAGGTTACGTTTCTGTACCTCATTTGTGTTGCAGATGTTCTCTAAAATCGGGCCACAGGCTTTGCCAGGTACAGCGTTCCAAGGGATAATACCTGAAATACCACAGCAAAAGAAACCACTAATTTTAGCAATTAACACATGCTTTCTGTTCCTCTCTCATCTTTTCCGCCCACTTGCCAGTTGTGTTCCCATTCTGGGCATCCGCGCGCGTTGACCAGTACAGCTTTGAGCTGGCGGGAGGAATTAAAACAACTCACTCAAGTTGTGCTTCCTCCCTATACTGAGGCTTGCTGCCAAGGTATGTTCTCAGATGTGGTTTTCCCATATGGCAGCCAAATGGTTGGTTGGGTTTTTGCACTTCAGGTCCAGTCACATACTGCCTACTCCCCAACTCGGTGCTGAAAGGGATAATCTGCATCTCAGAGGTACTTGGCACCTTTCAGGATAGCACTTACTAGATTAAATTCTACTTGAACAAGTAACTACTGTAAAAGAGCGTGAATATGGAGCTAGAGGGGAAGAATTACAGAAGGATTTTTTTTCTGTTCTAGTTCCAGTAGGTAAAAAAGCATTAAGTGAACACTGCTACGAGAAAATTCAGTCTGCCGCACCTCACGTACTCCCAATTACTTTTCGTACATGACTGAAAATGTGAAAAGTCGACAGGATCTAGAAGGTTTAAAATAACCTAAACTTTTAGGCCCATAACAGATGTAAAGCTTAAGCAAAAGCCATTTGAAACAGGAGAAAACCAGTTTGTCTCCTCCATATAACTTGCATTTCAAACTCGGCTGGTTGGAATTAGCAACTCTGTAAGGGGCAAGTCATTGACATTATCTCGGGATGGTATGGCTTTCAAAAAGATTTCGTAGGATTTACTTTAAAGCCAGCTTCTTCTCTGCAATTGCAATATATGCTTGAAGCCTTTTAGCTACCGCTTCCACCCCAAAATGTGAGGACAGTTCAGTGACACAATTCACTGAGTCACAAGTTAAGGAGTTGCTCTCTCCCGTCACTCACTGAAACCCAAATGATTTTACTGATCAGAGGAACAGCACAGCCCCACACGGCGCTTGTACAGCTGCAAAACAACCAGGAGAAGCAGAAAGGCGGAGGAGCACATCTTCCCCCTGCGCTCCTAAGCGTTGCTGCTGACGAAAACATCTTCCCAGCCTCTTGCTGTCACTTGCAAACATTTAACTGATTTGTGACTTCTTGCTTTTAAAATTAGTATATCTTATCTTCTCCTACTGGACTTACAGCCCAGATAGGAAAACAAAACCAAGCTTTCTTATTTTTTCAACTCTGAATGTGTTTTCTCAGCTTTGAACGGCTTAGTCCAAAGAAAGAAATGTTCCTAGAAAATGCTAGCCAAAATTAAGCCATTGTAATGGTGACAAAAGATCTTCCACACAAGGGAAGCTGAAAAGATTAACTTCAGGAAAAATTCACCTCAAGGAATGAACTGGTTGAAATGCCTGACACTATTTTAAGCTATTGTCCCACTCCTCTGCTACCTGCATCCCCCTCAGATTTCTGTGTGTCATCAGAAAGCAGTATTAATTCATTAATAGTTAAGGCAGAATCTTGATCACAGCTTTTTGGTCTTCTAACTGAAAGTAATTGTCAGAGCGAAGTTCAGGTGTTAACTTCACATTTAAATGTAAAACCAGCTTTTTGAAAGGAAAGAATATATGCACATGGGGGTTCAAAACCCAGAATCTGGTTATCTATTTCTCAGCGCTGTTTCTAAGCAGTTTATTTTGAGGCTGATCTATTTTTAAACCTAATATTATAGTATTGGAAACCGCTACAAAATCATTTTAGATAAATGACTTGCCAGTTCAGTTAAATTGATTGCATCTGGAAAGAGATCAGTGTAATCTGAATTAATTAGAAAAGTAATAGCACATTCAGAGATACAAGATGCTTTTGCATTTGGTTCATTTGATAAGGCCGAGACAAAAACTACTGAAGACAGACCAAGGAGAAAGGATAAAGCATTTAATCAGGATTAAAATGAGTACCGTATTGCCTGATATCCACGCAGATCTGGTCCCCTGGAACTGTCACATTTGTCTGAAGAGATTTGATGACTTCGCAAGTTGACCATATGTTATAGAACATAAAGACAGGCACAGCAGAGAAGCCAAAGACCCCAAGCCAGGCCACTCCAAGCACATAGGTGAGGAAAACAAACTGGGCAGAGAAAACACAAGTGCTTCATGTTTATTCTTTGAAAAGAATACTTGAATTTTCCTTAAAAAAATGCTTCAAAATAATCTTTAAGCATACTTTCAGAAATCAAGGAATAAAATATTTGATTTCCAAGCACAAATAAAATCAGTATTCTCATTGCTTACAAATACTTCGGTAGTTGAACTGCTACTAAGAAAGTAATTCAGACATTTCCTTTTTCATCAGCCTGCTTGAGTAAACGGCTTGCCCTCCTGAAAGAATAGTCCATTAATTTCTCAAGATTCTCAGCCAAGCAGGGATGCTGGTTGTAGGCTAAAACCAACAAAACTCCAACAAAAATCAATTTAAGGAGTTATTTTAATTAACTGTAACATACTAGCATTTCTATACAACTTGCAAATCAAAACAATAGAGCGAATTGACATTCACAGAGCTCTCCCATACTCCCTGATTTATTGAAAGAAATGTTGAATGTAACATTTGAGAATACCTATTTTTGAAAACAGACCACGACCATTACAGCAGATCAGAAACATTAAATTGATCTAATACACATTGCCAAGAAGAAAATTAGTTACTTCACCTTAGAGAATCATGGATTTTCCATTGAAATTTGCTGGTTTGGGTTTGCTCTTTTTAAAAAAAAATTATGATGTGCATTTTCTTTGGCAAGACAATAAGGTATGGCACTCATTGCTTTGGAAATCTCCAGCTTCCCCCTCCCACTGGACCTCTTCCCTTTTCCCTCTTCTTCTAAGTTTTATGGTGAAACAGGAGCTCTGGCAGCAGTTCCTAGCTCCCTCCTCCTGGTGAGACTAGGATTTGGATCCCACTTGGAAAGCGGGGGAATGCTGTTGCATCTTGCGTGTTCCCTTTTCGCTGTTATTTCACTGTAGGTGGACTGGAAAGGCTTCACTTCCAGTAAAGCACTGATGCTCCAATATCTCACTTGAAACTTGTGTGCCAGAGAAGAACAGCAAGGATGGGAAAGGCTCTGAGGGGGGAGGTTGTCTCAGCCTGACCCAGAACTGACAGGCTGAACTAACGCTGCAGTGGTGGAAGTTTGCATCCCCACAGGTTTTTGTCCAGACGCGCTGAACACCACCGCAAACGTTACAGCAAAGGTTGAGCAATTGGTTAGCTTTTATAGTGAACGAAGGTGGGGGGGGGGGAAGGGGAAGGGCTTGCAAAACTAAGGCCCATAAAAAACCCAGCTAGCCTTTAATTTATACACAACTGAACTGAAATATCCTATTTCATATTAGATAGCGCTGTACACCAGACCTGTACATTTTATGAAAGAATTGAGAATTCTCTCTTTGGATTTTGGTAAGGACCAAGTGGACCGGTTTAAAGGCTTTCTATAGATACACTCTACAGAAAATGTGGTTTTGCATACGTGTATGTGGAGGTGCGCATGACAGGAAGCACACAAAGCCTTTAACTCCTAAAACAGCCAGGAAAAAACACACCCACTCTCACATTTAATGCGATAACTGTGGGAAATGCCTATTCTGCATTACCACAGCCAACACAAATAATGTAGGGAAGTTGGAAGTCTGTCTTCTCTAATAACCTTATGCAAGATGGAAGGGACTGCCTTTCAGGACCTCGCTCAGTAACGTAATGGAGGAAGAAGTAGAGGAGCTATTGACCAAAGAGGCAAAAAACCCCACTGTATGTCCAAAAGCTTGTTCTCCATACCCAGCTGCAGCCACTAGTCTGTTAAGATATTACATCTCCTTGCAAACCTTGTTCTAACCCTGGTGTTTTAAGCAGCTCTACCACCACTACACAGCAGCATACAGGCATTTTTACGCCATGACTTGTCACCACTAACCACTGATGTGTCTTACCAGAGCTCCAAGCCATTACTCAGCTGCTAAATTCTCTCCTTTGTTGGGTGGACGAATATAGGCAAACATGAAAACACATTTTTCTGCCATATTTCCATGTGTCACACTAGTATTTGTATAAGCAGCTGGCAATCATGTGCCTGCAACTACTCAACTGCACAAGCAACTGTCTGCACTAATGAAATGCAGGTATGTGTATGTTTCTACTGTATTTTGGATCTTTGGAAAACACTGCTTTAGATCTAATTTTGCTCCTCAGTGAAGACCATACTTGCTAGAAAAAGAGCAAGCGAATAGCTGCTTAACTGGAAAATGTACAGATGTCTTATTTTTATTAGCTGTTGAAAAATTCAGAGTATCCAACAGCACAGTGGAAAATTGTTAACCCTCTTGCAAATAAACATGCATCTCTTTTGTATTTAACCAGCTGAAAGTACATATTTTTTAAGTACAGGATACAGATTGTATATTAAAATGCAACAATCACATCAAAAGCCTCTTCTCCTTTTACCCACACTTTCCCGTGGGCGATCTGTCATACTGCTTAGCTTCCTCCATAACTACGAGCTTTGAATTCAGATTTTCAGAAATAGCTTTGAAATCCTGTCTCAGAAACATACTTATGTTTCTGTTCTTGCAGAGTATGCCTTAGGGGGCAACGTGGATGAGAATCTGAAGTTTTATTTTTAGTTAAACTTTGTTTAAAATTTTGTTCTAATACAGAAGTATACTGAAGGGAAGATGGCTTGTAACTTTAAGGCTTTAAGTGTTTCAGCTTTGCGAAAAAGACTCACTATTGTATCTGTATGCCTTCTGCCATCTGCAAAAGCAAGACGGCAATACTTGATTCAAGTGCAAAGATGTTGCAAAGCTTCATTCATTACTGTTTGTCTGAAGGATCTAGACATCCTCAAGCAGAATTGACTATGGAAGTCAGAGGTGTTACAGTATGTTATTTAAATAGCTCTGCAAACCACAGCCATTTTACGGTCTGCCTTTAAGCATCACGAGTGCGCTCCATGTGTAAAGGCACAGATTTCATTTTGTCTCGCATTGAGTGTTTTAAAGTTAGCAGTCTCCATCAACTTAGTTTAGACCAGTGGGTTCAGCTTTATGACAGCGGAGGCCACGGTAGCATCCTGACAGTCCCTCTGCAGAATTTGGATTTGACCAAGCATCCTCAAAGTTCAAAGAAGGACCAGCAACGGGGATTGACTCTAACCACCCATAAGGAGTTAAACAAAGAAGGCAGCGATATATTGTTGTTCAAAAACACGGGAGTCAAATCGAGCCCAACAGGTTTTAGCAAGCGAAGACGACTGTTCCCATTTCTAATGCTACTCACCATTCCACTGATGCAGCGGCCACAGGCTGTCGTTTTAAACTCTCCATGCAGCTCCTTCACAGCACTTGTTGTATAAAACCCTTCTGCCAAAAGGATTATTCCATATAAGAAGAAAAATGATGCAATGCCGTAAATTACATACTGCATTAGCTGTATTCTAAAATGGAAAAGAAAAAAAGATATAATCAGATTTCAGTCCTATAAAATCAAAGTCAGTCCTCCCAAATCGTAATAGGTATGAGGTAACTGGTTTTCTAGAAATACAGTTCAAGGCTCCTTAATGCATTTTAAGCAAGCAGGCTGCAGGAGAGCGCCAATACAACTATCCTGCTTCTACAGGTAAGCAATACTGATGTGCATTAGTCTTGCATCCGTCCGCTCCAGCATCCCCTGTTTGTGCTGCAGTTCTTACGCTGACTGGTACTAGTTACCGGCTTGAAGCTGCTACTTCATGCCTCCACTATGGTGATTTCTTTTTCCTGTTATTGATCCTGACACCTAACTCAGGGAATGTCTGACAGGGACAACATAGGGGTTTGAAATGGCAAAGGCTGAAGCTGAACTACTGGCTGAACTACCAGGGTCCGTGGTGATTCCTTTGGCTTAGGGAAAGGAAGCAGTCCCTAAAATTCACCATTTCCACCTGTAAAATGCAGTTAATGTACGTTTGCAAAAGTGTGCAAATTCAGTGATACTTCTCTGATACAAAAGTCAGTAAATGAGCAGTGACTTATCCTGAGGAATGGTTTGCTTTACAGCCCAGGAGGGTACTTCCAAGTGAGCAGGTAGTTTCAGTGCCTTAAGTAACAGCAGTGTGGAGCTCCCCAAAATGTAATTAAATTTTAAAAACCTGAAAAAAATATTTAGGAAATACTTTCATTCCAGGTACTCTGGAACCGTCCTGAGGAAGAAGATCGCAGGGCATGTGGCATAGGCACTTCCCTCAGATACAATTTGAGAAGGTTCTCGATTCCTTAGAAATCTACCATCTGCAATGACACTCTTATGGTATTTTTACTCTGGCTAGAATAGGTAAATGGAAAGAATAATTTCTAAATATTATCAATCAGATTCAATGAACCTGATTGTTTTAGAGGACCAGAATGCCATATCTTTCATACGACATTTCTTCTGGCCTCCAAAAGTCCTACTTTGTTATTAGCACAACTTCTCCAGAATTTACACCTTCTTAAAAGTAATTTGGTTGTTGGGATGGTTATTCTGGATGAAGCTATTCACAGAACAGAGAGGTCAATTTTATACATCCATACTGCCAGTTTTCTAAGGATAAATATATTTTTCCTCAAAAGTTTTTTTCAATTCTTACCACTCTCCACTAAGTAGCTGCTAGCATACATGTACATCTCCAAGGAGCATCTGCATGGTTTAGCTTAATTTAAAGAAAACTGATTACTACCATTTATATAGTTAAATGTTACCCAGACAGATAGCACACACCTTGTATCAAAATAGGATATTGCTCATTTAAAATTACATGTGGGAAGTGTTATGTTTATTTTCCAAACTGATTAAAAATAACTGGATAAATCTGTTGCACCTGTACCGTAAAGCATGAAAAAATTAAGTCAGCGTTTGAGAGAGAGCAGAAGAATTCATTTCACCATCATTAATAGTCTAGGAGGAACTCAATGCATGCTACCAGAAATTAGTAATATGAAATCTGGTTAAAAATCCATTCCACAAAGGGTGCCCTACTAGTATATTTTTCATTTATTTTATGTCTCTTTGGCTTTAAATTATTTGCCCCTTTCTAGCACCTCTTCTCCCTTGCCTTGTTAGACCTCCACAGAGCCTAAGACCTCAGCTGCTTCAGTAGGAGTTACACATTTCCCCAGCTGCTGACGCTGACTTGACAAGAAACGTCGTCAACAATTTTCCAAAGTGTAAAACTTGCTGCCTGTTACGGCTACTTTGGCAATTTCTTCTATTTTGCTCAAACAGAGACTGATACAGCACAAGGACGTTTTGTTAGTCAGTCACTGAAGAGTAGCTGCTTAGTTTCTTGCTAAATTCTGGGGGTAACTGCAGGGTCCCTGTGGCTCATGCACTGGAGCTGGGGACGCAGTGCCCAGCCGCAGCCGGGGTGGGAGGCACTGGAGGGACACATGGGACCCCGGTGGGGTGCAGTCCCAGAGCTGCGTGGCAGGTCTGGGCACAGGGGGTCTTGCAAGAGGGAGAAGCCCCGAAATGGTGCTGTGGGACCGATGCCAGTGCTTCCAGGGGATGGGAAGGGGTCAGTTGTGGAAGTCTCAGGCTCAGTGCATGCAAACTGTCCCACGAGCGTGCGCCATGTGGGCCCCCTCTTCGCAGACACACGTGGCCTGCACAGGGACGCCCACCCAGAGCCCTCAGGCAGCTTTCAGCAGGTTTCAGCTGCCCTTCCTTGCGCCACCCGCCCTGCCCCAGGATGGAGACTTCTTCAGGGGCCGGTTGCGCACCGTGCCTGCGGCTGGTGCTGCCCCGTGTAAGCAGTGGGCAGGAGGCCGAACCCAGGCCCAGTCAGCACCCCAACACCAGTGTGCCATCGTCGTGAGTCGCAGCTCGAGCAAAATTCCTCACTGCCACTGGACAAAAGCCTTTTCAAAGCCTGGTGGTCCAGCTGGAAGGGCCATGTAAAACCCAGCATGTTTGAACCACCGGCCCAGAGCCTGGGACCCACGCATCCCTTGGCGTCAAGGGGAACGAGAGGCTCGTGCTGGTGAGGCTGGGCGCTGGGTGCGGGCTCTGACGCAGGCCTCCAGGCCTTCCTCTGGTATCATGGAGAAGCCTGGGGAACACAAAAGCCCCAAATATTTCACCGGTGGTCACTTCCAAAGGCTACGGTCACAGAGATGAGCATTTAAGCTCTTTCCAGTCTTTCCTCTTGTTTTTTTTCTTGTTTGTACAATACCCACCCACCTTCTTCTGAGGGGGGTGATGGACAGAGGAACACTTCCCAGTTATTTGTGTAACCCAAATAACTTCATAACACTAAATCTACCCTCTTTCAGATCAAAACTGTTGCCCCTTGTCCTGTCACTACAGGCCTTGGTAAAAAGTCTATCTCCATTTTTTTATATGCCCCCTTTATACATTGAAAGGTTCCAATAATGTCTCCCTGGAGCCTTCTCTTTTCCTGGCTGAACAACCCCAACTCTCTCAGCCTGTCTTCATAGAAAGCATACTGGCCACACTTCTTTTGATGCAGCCCAGGACACGGCTGGCTTTCTGGGCTGCAAGTGCACATTGCCGGCTCACATCCAATTTTTCATCCACCAGTATCCCCACATCTTTCTCCGCAGGGCTGCTCTCAATCCATTCATCCCCCAGCCTGTACTGATACTCAGGGTTGCCCCAACTCATATGCAGGACCTTGCACTTGGCCTTGCTGAACTTCATGAGGTTCATATTGGCCCACTCCTCAAGCCTGTCAAGGTCCCTCTGGATGGCATCCCTTCCCTCAAGCATATCAAATGCACCACTCAGCTTGATGTCATCTGCAAACCTGCTGAGGGTGCACTAAATCCCCGTGTCTACATCATTGATGAAGATATTAATAGTATTGGTCCCAATATAAACAGGTTAAGCAGGATACACACTCTGGTTCTTTGTGTGTAAACACCAAAAAACCAGAGTGCTGCTGGACAAACAAGCAACCTGATACTCAGGGATGGAGACTGAGGTTTGAATCCATCTCTACTCATTTAGCATGAGGGCCTTATGAAGAATAACGGAAATGGGAGGCATACTTACACTTCACTCAGCAAAGCATGGTCACTGGCAGTCGTGGAGAAGTGCTGCTCGAGGATAGACACGGTTCCCGTGAGTGCCACATGGCCGCAGCCACAAAACAACGCTACCCCCGAGAAGCAAAGAATGGTTGCCACGAGCGAAGCGTATGGCACTCCTCCTAGGCACTTAATGCAACATTCAAAGCAACCTAAGCAGAAGAGAGAAAGCAAGAGAAACGTTATGAGCAAGAAGCAAACTATGAGGAAAAGAATATCCGTCCTCCACTTGGTAAAAGCCATAGGGACTAAAAGGCATTGACATGCTAAGCAAAAATCTATAGGTGGTACAAGACAGCATCACCCTCTAAAGCAGTGACCTACAGATCTGTTGGTATGGACTCAAAGCCCAGAAAGCGGGCTGAGTGCTCCTATCTTTACAGGATCAAGAGGAGGTCGATGAGACAGCCTATGAAATGGAAAAAGAAAAAAAAAAATCACTTGTCTAAAGTGATCCATTGCGATTCAGCTGCTCATACAGAGCTCACCACGTTTCAGCATCACTGATATGAACGGCAGGAGCACTAGCTATGCTGGCACCATTCAGGAAGCCAGAGAAGCAAATAATCAAGACAATGAAGCCTTCTGGGAAAGTAAAAGGTACTTTGCACTTTCATTGGAAGAGGAACGCATTTAGGTCTGCAAAACTTAACTACCCTACACTCTCCCACGACTCCCGAGTACCTTTTTGTATAAATACGTATAAGGTCATAGGGATACAGATATTTTAACAACACAAAAATTGAACGGGGGCCAAAGAGTAGCAATTTTTATTGAGAGCAGTGAGATGAAGCTGTATTACACACACATTTCCAGCTTTATAGGATACACTGGATTTACAGTGATCCCTGAATATAGTCTGCAGTAGCATAATCACAGTTGTAATGAAATGTTATCATTTAGGCAGTCTGAGTTAACAAAACAGCCCCCCCCCCCCCAACTGCTGCTCTATAAACACTGTAATAAGGAGGTT
>VYZW01013486.1:27825-107076 GCA_013401315.1 Balaeniceps rex
TGTAATGAAATGTTATTATGTAAGCAGGCTCAGTTAAAAAAACAGCCCCCCCCCCCTCAACTGCTGCTCTATAAACACTGTAATAAGGAGGTTGCAGCTGAATTGCCAGGTTCCTCCCGACCACGCGGTCTGAAAGTCCGTCTGCTTGCAGAGCTGGGAAATGTAAATCAGAAACAAACACAGCTTTTAACTGCACTGTAATGGTAATGGCGATCCATACCGATTCATTACTTCAGGGTGATGGCATTAAGCTGTCTCCATTAATGTGCATTTCATACAACTGCGCAAAACACAAGCCATTAAGACAACGCTTAATGGACTGACCAGCCTTGCATGTCACAGAACAGCCCGCTGCTTCTACGGGAAGGCGCTAAATGGACAAAGCATTTGAAGGCAGGGAGACAGCTGGCGAACGCGTACATCACATCACATCTTCCCGCCCCAAAAATTCCTCACAAAGATCAGCAAGTCTCCATCCGCCACACAAGGCAAGTTTATTTTTATCCCCCTCCCTTTCCCACTAATGAATAAGTTGCAGAGCAGGCACTTCCGTGAAGCACTGGGGAATAATATGCATCTGATAATTGAAAGCTTGCCCATTTCATAAGTGGGAAACTCTTCTTTTAGAGAGTCACTAGCAAGTGTCCTAGTCAGGCTTAAGCAGCTATCACCACCGAATGACTTATGAAACGCCACTTCGCTAACTGCAGACAAGACTTAATTGTACAGAAACAAGCCTGGGAAGCTTTTATAGTCAAGCCCGCAGCTGGAGTCCACTCAGTAGGAACCATCTTCATGACAAAAACACTGCTGAATGAACAAACACTGCAGCTTAGCAGTGACAGGGCAAACAAAATCCAAATACACGCTATCAGAGGATTTCGTTTTATCACAGAGGTCCAGAGTCGAGTTCAGACACCAGACCTTGCAGAGGATCCTCTGCTTTGGGGAATCTGCCTGAGTTCAGCTCACAAGCCACACACAACAGCAGTCATATACATGAGGCTGGCTCACCTCCACAGCATCTGCTCCAGCGTCAGGCCCAAACCTCCAAGAGTTAATCCAAGAAACGCTTGCACCTTGCGCAGGATTAGCAGTGAAGGATTATCCAAGAGTAACCATNGAGTTGCAGAGCAGGCACTTCCGTGAAGCACTGGGGAATAATATGCATCTGATAATTGAAAGCTTGCCCATTTCATAAGTGGGAAACTCTTCTTTTAGAGAGTCACTAGCAAGTGTCCTAGTCAGGCTTAAGCAGCTATCACCACCGAATGACTTATGAAACGCCACTTCGCTAACTGCAGACAAGACTTAATTGTACAGAAACAAGCCTGGGAAGCTTTTATAGTCAAGCCCGCAGCTGGAGTCCACTCAGTAGGAACCATCTTCATGACAAAAACACTGCTGAATGAACAAACACTGCAGCTTAGCAGTGACAGGGCAAACAAAATCCAAATACACGCTATCAGAGGATTTCGTTTTATCACAGAGGTCCAGAGTCGAGTTCAGACACCAGACCTTGCAGAGGATCCTCTGCTTTGGGGAATCTGCCTGAGTTCAGCTCACAAGCCACACACAACAGCAGTCATATACATGAGGCTGGCTCACCTCCACAGCATCTGCTCCAGCGTCAGGCCCAAACCTCCAAGAGTTAATCCAAGAAACGCTTGCACCTTGCGCAGGATTAGCAGTGAAGGATTATCCAAGAGTAACCATGCCGTGATCCAGCAGGCAATGCTCAACACACATGTGGCTAGAGCCCAGCACAAAACAAACGGCCTTTCGGGCTGCACTCCTAAAGGACAAGGTGACTAAACGCTAGATCATTGCTTGGTGTAGAGGAAGTTGATCACCTAATCACGCTGATCTACAGATTGCTTTGCAGAAGGATCCCATCAAAGATAGCAAATAAAACCAGCTGGAAGCAAAGCCAAGGGACTGACAAGGTCTGAAAGAAAAGCTGCTGGTTTCAGAAAATGGGAGCAGCCTGCTTGACAAGACTAAAAATTGGTGTAGACCCAGGATTCACAATTAACACCCCCCCAACTAGGTACTTGTCCTCCCAGTACCCCACACTGCACAGCCGGCTTTCCAGGCCACTGGCAGAACATTCACCTTGGAGAGTTTGTTGGATCCCTTACCCAAACACATGACAATATCTGCCACTAATCCACAGCCCCAAACACAAGCCAACAAGCGGCAAACTCCCTCTCACTTCCCAGCGACTGGCAGCTGCACATAGCATCTTTGTGGCCATACTCTTTATGTCTTCCTCTACAGCCCAAATAAAAAGGCATCACAATATTTGGGTGGCCTTCATTTTATCAGGGCAGACCACAGCCAAGGGACGCCCTAAGAGGTGTCTAAAGCAACCACGCTAATTTGAGCAAGGCCCAAATGTGGAACTGCAGAAACTACTCACCTTCGCACCAAGACTAAAGCAGGAGGCACAGGGACTTCAGTTCACAGGGCAATAGCACGCTGCCAGCTTGCAACCTTAGGAAGCATCCCAAACCAGCATGTTTCCAAGAGACAGCATCCATCCATACATAGTCATTCTGCACCCAAATTGACAGCAGAGATGCACAGCTTTCTGCCAGAGGGTAACTAACTGTGGGACACAACCTCATCACGGTGCTGTGGCTTCCAGACCCCCACAGATTCCACTGTCAACACTCTTTATGAGCAGCTTAAATCCATGCCTAGCCTAAGCAACATAGCTGGTTTTATAATTTTGTTTTAAAGCAAGCCTAAAACAGTACTGCCAAGAGCAGCTTTCAAAACCAGCTAAAATTTGAAGCTCATCAAGCACTAAGATATGCGTACCAAGCTTCCCAAACAAGCACTGAAGCAAATCAGAGGATTTCTGAAAAAAAAGAAAGCTTTCCAGGAAACCTGCTTTATTATCTCTCTCTGTAAGCTGAAGTCAGCAAGTATCTTCATACAGTACAACTGAAAACCCACGATGATGTTTGCCTAGTTCGTGTTCACAAAATAACTTGCTAACACACTGATGACAACTGCAGGCTGAAGGCCTGTGAACTCAAGATGACAAAAAAAAGTAGTATTAAAATAAGTTTAATTCCAACTTTCTGCTCATTTTTACTTTCCATATGGCCAACACGCTGAACTTTATAGCTGTATATCCACTTCCAACACAACAGTGTAAAACGATTTAAATATGAAACTGTAAAGCATAAACACACATCACTGCATCTCCCCTTTCAATGGCCATTTTGTGCAAGGCATCACTAGAACCTTTTGTGCAACTCAGCAGAATAAAAACATTTTTTGTCCTCAGGCTGGCGAGCAGCAGTTGCCATGGAGGCAGGTTAATAACAGCCCAATGATTTGCCCAGAGCTGCCTGTGATCTTGGCTACAGATTTAACACACTCTCAGAAGGAGGCCAGCTAAAACAAGGACTGAGATTATTCTCTAGGGAATGAATGCTATTAAACACACACACACACACAAATATTCTTGCTAAAGGACAAAAATAAAGAGAAGAGAAAAAAAACAGGAACCGGTTATTCTTTTAATCTCCTGGAAACTATCAGTCACAGGAAATTGGTAAAGGATGAACCTACATATGTACACAAATCGGCAATTGGCTGCTTAATGTATGAAGAACAATTATACAATCTACCCAGCAGTGTACAGGCTACTGCATATATGCAGGGGCTTAGCCATTCAATTTCTCATGTCAAATGGCAATTGTGTGGCTAAACCTTCTTTGGTACTTTAAGTACGGCTTTAAGATTTAAACTCAGAAAAGCAAGGTAATGCAGAATTAATGGAAAGAGGTCTTAGAAAAAAAAACCCAAAGCAATGCTAAGACTCTAACTCATCTTACTAAGGTCAAGATGGAGAGGAATGACAAAATCTGTGCTTCGGAAATGACAAAAGACAATGCAATGGGATCAGGTAGCTGTCTTGAGTATTCCCAGAGCTTGCTCTAGGAAGTTCACACATCAGCTCCTGAAGCCCAGATTTGAAAAGCTGAGACAGACACATGTTCACAAAGCTGTCCCTCAACACAAAGCATGGAAAACATGATGTAAAGGAAGAGTGTTCACGCCTCCTGGACAGAAAACCAGCCTGTCCTCTGATGTCCCAAACTCCTCCTAGGTTGAACTAGTGCCTCAACGTATCTCAGGTATGAACCATTGATCCCATAGTCAAGGTCACCATGGAACAAAAAAAACAAGGAACAAAGACAACCTGAAAGGAGGTTTGAAAAGCTCTCCATTTCAGGGAGCTAAACCTCCAGGCTCCCATGGCCATTTTCTGAGTCAGTTCCCACTCTCTTTTCCTTAGAAGTTTCATTTCTTCCCCTCCCATAAATCTGTCTTGCTGTTCTGAAAGATGAAGCAGTGGGCACCATTTTTTCTCATCACTTACATCCTGTAATTGTGTAGTGCATTTTTAGAAATGCTGGCATGTTGGGACACCTGTCCAGTTAATACGTGGTAGAAATTATATGGCACATTCCACCACCGAACCATGATCTCTGTTGGCTTCAGCACCACAGCTCAGGGAGCACGTGTGGAGGAACTGTTTTAACAAAAAGAAAGTTGCAAGAGACCCAAGGAAAGAAAAAGCACTAGATAACATCTTAAACGAAAGCACTAGATAACATCTTAAATGCAGCCATCGCATGTAATCAGGCTCATTATTAAACATCCATGGGAGCCTGGTGTTGGGAGCATTACTCCCAGATTTACAAATAAATGTAAGAGGAGAACTCAATACTTCACATTCACGTCCTGTTTCCCCAGTGCTGAAGATTACCCAATACCAAGCGTGCATAATACCATCAGAGCCCTAAACCACCACAGATCTTTGTCAGAAAACGAACTTTATGTCAATGAAATCAAATGCCAATTTTACTTTCTGCCACCTACTGTATTTTTTTAAATCTCCATTCTGAACGGCTTATACATGCTAGGATGTATATTTTCATACCTTACAGCGTGATTGACAGCTATGGGGGAAGCAGCGAGGGATGCGGGAATACACTAATACCTCAGAAGCAAAAATGGTATTTACCTCCTTCCCTGTATGAGAATAAGCCAGTACCTGGCAGTAAGATAACTTTACTTCTCACATCTATCACCCACACCAGCAGCCAAGGGTCAGTGGCAATAGTACAATAAGATAAAATATTTAATCTTACAAGGGTAAGTTTAAAGCATGTGACAAATTTCTCTCCACACTTTAATAGGGGCACTAAAATAAAAAGGCTGTGTGTTAAATCACTTCAAGTCTTTGCGGAAGCTCCATCCTTACCTATTCCTGTTCATCTTAAATTCTGCTGATTTACAAAACATGGCACAAAGCTAAAACCTCTGTTATTAATTACAATAAATGCTGACTCACCACACTTTTGGATTAAGTACATTAAACAGGCTAAATAAGTGATGAGCTCAAATAAGAGAAAATCCTTTATTTTCCTCCCACAAACCTCTTAAAGCTCTTCCACAGAAAAACTTCCTTTCAAGTTCAACCTTTCCTAATTTTGCCTTTTTGTCCTCCCCAAATCAGAAGTTGTGAAATTAACTTACACTGAAAATGAACTCTTCATGAGAGCCACAAAACTTACTGCAAGGGTACTTTAGTCTAGCCAGATCGATAACCTCCCCCCTGCATTCGCATCCCCCTCTTCCAGAGTTGTTAATCAATAAATACTCCTTCCTAGCTAGCATAGTATCTGTGATGGAGAAGACGTGACCTTTGGAGACCACAGCCATCAGGGCTGCCACAAAGGATCAGACCTAAAATCCAGCAAGACCACCACTCTCATCCTTCACAGTGGCTAGCACAAGATGCTTCATTCAAGCTAAACACAGTGGGATCTGGGGTAGTCTGATCCATCCAGTAAGTCTCATCCCAGTATCTACTATTTAAGAGCTACTCAAAGAACAAGTAGCTCCTTTTGAAGGTTATCAGCATTAATTGCAACTTCTCCAGATATTCTTGATACATATATGAGATACTTGGTTTCAGCACTGTCATACAGCTAGTTCCCCACTTCTGAGAAGGTATTTATTCTCTGTCAGTTTTAAGCCTGCCAGCTTTAAACTTCATTAGATGCTTCCATATTCTTGCGCAGCAGAGAACTAAAAATCCTTGCTCATGCCTCCTGTGCTGGAACTAGCGCAGAGAAACCAGGAGAACTGGTGCACACTAAAAACAAGCATCTCACAGCCTGGAAGCGCCATTAGCAGACCCCTTTTTAAATCCACAAAGCACCAAGTATCTCTGTAGTACTGTATGAGTAGCGATAATAAGCTGCTCCTGAATACTCCAGCAAAAATACAGTCAGCATAGGTTTAAAATCAAGCACTTTTTTTCCTAACATGATTAACAAAAAAACCCAACCAAACACCCTTGCAGAAGTTATCAATGTTCATCAACAGCAGAAGCTAATTTTTTCTCCTTCCACTACAGAAAACACAATGTTCAAATTGGAGAAAAGGCTGTTTTACCAAGGCAAGATATGTCTCTTCTGGATGGTGTTAAATGACACAGAGAAGACTCTAAGAACAGACAGCAGTAAACATAACTCCCTTTTTTCTTCAAATCTCAGGCCCAAACCAGCATTTCTTATAGAAAAAAAATTTGCATTCCCACTGCAGGAATCAAACCTGTTTCATGTGAGGACAGATGATCTGAATAGTCTTTTACAGGCCTTATCTAATTTATCTTCTTCAAATTTACTGAAATACACACAACCCCCATCTATATCATTCCCAGCTTCTGCAAGGCTCATTAAGCTCACAGGTGTCCTGAAGGTGTCTTTTTCAGACATTGCAATCTATGAAGTATGAACCCCTAAATCCATGCTTATTGCAAGCGCCCACCCGAAGCATTTGCTGTGTGAGAGCAAGGAGTCAGACCTGCACAGGAAGAATGCCGCTGCCCCATGAGACAGTCAGGCAGAACTTTGTTTATTTGAATTCATGTCTTCTCTGTTCTACTTTTGGCCTACGAAACAGTGGACACCACAGCAGAAGAAAAATACCTAATTTATACTTCAGAAAAGGCCTTACTTCAAACAGGTTTATGCGGGAATCCTTGAGCATGGGTATTTTTTAGCTGTAAGCTACCTCTGCAGAAAAAAAAAATTAAATTGGTGATTTAGAAAGAGACTTCTCACGTAAGGAATCGCTCAAGCAGTATTGATATAAGCTTTGGCATTATTCCTCCTGGAGACACACTCTAGTGTTTTACTATCCAAAATAACCCTTGGGACTTTTGCACAGCCTGACCATGTGGAAGGGCTCATTGACATGCAGAGCTCAAAGTTCAAACACACTGCACCAGCAAGAGCAGCCCCCGGTCCAAACTCTGGCTGTAACTCTCAGCTGACACATCAACAACTCACTGCTCAACATGCCTGAAGACATTCCTCTTTTCTGCCCCCACCCTCACCTCCCTCCCCTCACTTCACCTATTGTTGCCTTCTTTGAGAAACACTCAGTACGGTCAACATGCAAGAACTGCTGCTTCAGTAGGTGCCAGCCCAGGTGATAATTTTGGACAAACTCAAGCCAAAGAGGTAAAACAGCTGAAGCAATGAGAAGATTGCCAAAGATATTCAAATGCCTGAAGGTCTAGACAAGCTCACTAGGGGAAGTACAAAAGCGCCTAAGCATTTCAGTCCCTTGGGCTACTTCAGCAGTTCTGTGAAACCTTCTGCAAGGACATTTGGGTTTCCTTGATTCAACCATCCTCCAGACCCACCTGCACTTGGCTGACATGATTTTTAAAGCTGACTTTACTTTAATCAAAGGTGAGTATCTTACCTGGAAGTCTGGAGTTGAGACTCTTAGCTCCACCCTTCTGGCAGCTGTAACTCACCTCACCCTCCATCAGCCTTCAGCACTCAGCAGGAGAGCAAGACATTTGCCACACTGGATTTCAGCCACCGCTACCGACTGCTTCCCCAGTTGACTCCTCCCTAGCTACAAAGAAGCAAACAGAAACACAACCTCTCTCTCCCTAGAGCTGAGGGCCAAAAACTGTGTGTGTGGGGATTTCAGCCTGGCGAATCTAAGATTCGGAAGGTAAATTCTCCATTTCAGAGATAACTGAAGATGCCAAGATCTTCCCAGACGTTTACCCAAGCATGGAACTAGAGGAGCAGTAAGAAACCTGAATCACAACTGCAGATGTCCTTCGCCCTGCAACAGCTTTCATGCAGGTATTTCCCCAGTTGAGTCCCCACCACACCATTTTCAAAATTTAAGCTTGCTTCAGTAAGAGAGCAGGCTGTTTCAGTGAGATACTCCACATTTGCATGCCCTTATGCACTCACAAAGCAGCTGAAACACCTCCCAGCGTCTGGGGGAAGCAAATTAAGGAAAAGAAAAAAAGATTCCCGTAAAGCAAACAACACCCACCCAGCCTGGAAGAGTGCCTACAGCTAAGATCATGTTAAACAACCATTGCTAAGTTTCTCTTACTAAAGAAAAAGATGGTACTTTGCTTCCTGGGAAAAAATTGTTTTAGGTGTTTTGAAAGGCTCATTAAGCTTGCAGGTGTTCTGGGGATGTCTTGGCTCCAGCACTGCAGTGAATATCCCACACTGACTCTTCCCTTGCTGCTCAAGTGCCAGATTAAAGCTTAAAACAGGGAGGGGAGATCATGTCATATGTGGAAACCCTGGGAGAGGAGGTGGATGCCACCAGGACTGCCACAGAGGTGCTTTCCTAGTGATGTCCATTCGGACACTGACAGAGGAGACAAAGTAGAAATACCTGCATGGCAAAGGCACCCAAGAAATAATGTGGCTTCTCAAAGAAATGGAGGGTTTATCTCAGCACGCTAGCCAATGCCACCCAGCAGTGGGCAGCTGTATGCCAGTACTGAAGGGAGGCATGTTACAGCTGTGACTTGTGCTGTGACTTGACATTTTCCCTCCAATCTAACAGAAAGGAGCAAAGACCAATATTTTCACTGTGGCTAATCCATCATTGGCAGATTGGTCTTACTCAAGACCCGTACAGAGCAGTTTCATTGCTGCCTAGAAACCTTTTCATTTCTTTAAGTGCAGCCATTTAAAGAACTTTCCCTCGAATTGGTATTTCAGGGCTTTGTTGGGGGGGGGGGGAAGGGTTTACCCCCATCAGCAAGAATCCTTTCATCTTCAAGTCCTCCATGACAGGCACCACATTTACCTGCATGTTATTTCAGGAAGCTTCCTAAGGCAGCCTGCATAGGGTTCAGTTGCCTAAACAAGGGTTTCTAGCACCATTTTAGGTGCCAGACTCCCAGCTGCTGCAACAGAAGGCTGTGTGTCTCTTCTGCGTCCTGGCTCATCCGTGCCAGCACATACGGACGTGTCTCATCACTGGGAACAGCTGACGGGGGCACAAGACCCTGATAACCAGGCATGTGGCCTGCTCCCTCCGTGTCCTCCTTCCCAGGAAGACAGCATTCATAATCTGTCGCTCCTTCCTGAAGCATTTTTCCCGTGTTTAAAATATCCCATAAGCACTGATCTGAAATTTGGGAATGTCTTCTGAAGGCCCCGAGCCTGTCACCCAGGTAATTTGTCATAAAATATGACCAAAATTAATATTGATATTTAAGATGCAGATCATGACTTGCAACCTAAGTATTTGCCAAAAAAAAAAAAAAAAGCCATTTTGAATTACATAAACATTTGAATCCTAAAGAACAAATGTGTGTGAAAATATAATGGAAAAGGGAGGGATTAGGCAGCAAGCTTTGGTGAATATTTCCCTGCAGCTGCTGTTAAAGTCTCTGATGCGGAGGCAGGCATCTCCAGCAAACAAGCTGTCAAGCAGGCTTCAGTCAATCAGCTCCATAAAGAGAAGAGGACTGCTGGGTAGAGCTAGCTGCAAATGCTATCTCTGAGCATTTATATCCTTCGCTGTGTTAACCCTCAGTCACACTGGAATTTTCCAATGCAATCAATCATGTGCTTGATTTCAGGTGCCTTTCTGAGGTGCTTCAAAACTAAATTCCCCCCAAACTCTTAAAATGAAACTTCAGGAAAACAAAATAGGATCTTTTTGAGGTCTCAAGCTAGATATCGAAAAGACAGGCATGTGGAATCACCAAACCGCTTTTAAAGCCTCAGCTGAAATCCTTTTAGACTGACATATGCACTGCTTCTAGCAAGGGAAAAATGCAAACAAAATCACGGAATATTGTCTAGGGAGCATATTGTAGGAGACCAGTAAATCAGATGTGCTGTCACTGCTTTAGTGTCAATTACTGCATTTGTGGCTGATCAGTTTGATAGATTCATCGGCATACAAAAACCATACTACGCCGTCTCATCTGTAAACAGTTTTGAAGCAATCAGGCAACACAGTTAAAAGGGAGGTGTCCCTCAGCACACATTATTGTCCTTCAAGCATTAACAACCAAATTTAAATTTATGTCAAGTATTCATACAAAAGCACTAGACTCCTTACAGCCTTAACAAACAAAACAAGAAAAATAGAAGAACATTTATCTTGAATTGTTAGGACTAGTGCAAAGCATTAGGTTTATGCTACTACCATTTCTGAACTCTCCATTTCCCTTTCACCCAGCCCTTTATTTACCTTGAATCCCCAAAGGACTAATAATGCCTCTCAATGCTGGCACATGATGGTACCGGTGTGGCCTTGAACTCCTGTACATCCAGTGGTACCTGCCAATTTCCATTTCTGGTCTGGTGATCACTGCCAATTTCAGGTGGTAAAAAGTCAGTGTCACCAGCAAGTTTTAGTTCAGCACTTTCAGTCATTTAACTTTAAAAATAAGAGCCCAGAAAAACACGCTGTAGTTTCAGAACTGAAACAATATAACTTTACCAAACCAAGGGAGGGGCTCGGAGGGACGTCGACAGAGAGACACTCACACAGGTGTTAAGAAAGGTTCAATAGCTAAAACTCCACCTAGGATTTGAATTAAACACGTAAGGAAGGACTCTCGATTCCTTCCCCCCACCCACTCTCACGTCTCCCTCTCTTTGTCCATGGCAAAGAGCTCTGCTCCAGAAGTAAAGGAAGACAAAGTCATGGAAAAGCACGTTACCTGTTTTTTTTAAAAGACCCTAAATCTGTCAAAGAAAATGGTTATTGTCATGCATAGAGGTAGGGCAAACACACCAGTTTGCTCCCTTACTTTCTTACATTAAAAAAAAAAGTGCTTTAGTGAGAAAATTAACTCTATCACAGCTGATACCAGGACAACATCCAAAAATCTGGACCAAGTATGTTGGTTCCCAACCAAAAGATTCTGTGATTCTGTGAAAACAGACTTGTTCCGTGTTTACAATGAAGGAGAGTGGTTATCCTTCTCCTCGCCTTTTCAAAGGGCAGATGAAGCTCAGCAACAAGACCCCGCGCGCAGTAACACATCTGACCCGCTCGCACACTCATCGCACACTCGTTGGCACAGGGCTTCAAAGCCCCCTGAAAGAGGCCACTGGCAAAACAACATCAAACCACTTTTGAACCTACATGTCCCCCCTCGGCACCACTATGGCTTTGTCAAGGCTGTCAGGGTGAGACAGACAGATCTTTATTTAAAATGCACCGGAGTCCCACTCTGCGGTGGCTAAATGACAAAGTAACTGTCATCTCTGGCCAAAATAAATCCAATTCAGCAGCATTTGGGCAGGTGGAAGAAGTAAAGGTTATGATGCCGAAAACCCATCTACTGTAGACTAGATCAGAGACAAATTTCGGGAGGCAGGGGGAGTACAAATGCCATAAATTTCTGGCCTGTGAGGGGTTGGGAAGGTCCTGGACTTGGTCCCTCTCTTACGTGGTTTTGCTGCTGGTGCAACAAGTTTGGCACAGCTACATTTACATACGTCAAGAAGAGAAAAAACCTTGGCCTCGAATCCACGCGTTGGATCTAGAGGTTTGAAGCAAGAATTTGTTCATCTCCTACACCGGCAAATGAACTACAATACTAAAACAGCCTTTTGGGTTTGGGATGCAAACTCTAAGGATATTTTGTGGCTTGGTATTTCTCCCTGCTCTGCGACTCACACGCAAATCAGCAAGCAGGTATCAGGTAGTGTATTTTTCCTAAAACACATTATTCCGCTTTCTACAGCTTATCCTTCCTTTCAGGAAAGGCAAATTCCACATCTTACGAACAAAACCAAATTCCAAAATGACTGTGCATGCTCAGGATGTTATCATCTCCTTCTGCTTACACAGGAACAATCCTGTTTATGAGATCACAACAGATGCCATAATAATTTAATTTGATAGAAAACGGAAAATAACAGAATTGCTCGCTAGTACTGCATACCGTCTCCCCTCTCCCTCCCAACTGTTTGCTCCTTGGTTTTTTGAAGCTACTTACTGGACTTTGGGAACAGATTCAGATTTTTTTTTTTTAAATGAGAAAAAAACAGCTGCAAAGACTTCTGGGAAGAAAAAAAAAAATCTTCATTTACATTCATCAGCATCTAGACCAAACCCTTGGCACTAGAAGCATTTTATCCTACCAGGCCTGAACCCACAATTTGAGATTTCTCCTGCAGCGGCTACAAAAACCCCTTGCTCGGAGCAGCAGAGCAGGCAGCTGCCTTTCTCCCTTAGCCTGAGGGGACGCTGGTGAAGTCACCACTGTCTGCTGTGGGACAAACTTCAAACCCTGAAACGTAGAGATAGCGTGTAAACTTTGTAGCATCATTTCTGTAAGTGAAAATATTCCATGCAGTTGGTTTTTTTTAATTAGTAATTTCTGGTTTTGCAATAACAGGGCTCCCTTTATTAGGAGATGGTTCAAACTCCATAAGGAATCTCATTTTTTCCACTGCTCCGCAAAGAGCCACTTAGCAATGGCTGTTTGGTAGCCCTTACTGCACGCTTGGCACAACCTCTGAAGTTGAAGAGTATCTTTTGGTGATTTCACTGGGACCCACCCAGGCCCACTGATGCAAAATCACCACCAGGTCAAAAGCCCCACAGGCTTCAGTGGCATAACAACTACTGCATACGGTATGTATGAATTAGAGTTTAACTCTGTACCCGAAATAGTTAGGAAAGGAAATAGGTTCCAGTGACTTCTTTATCTCTTGCTTTTTGAGGAACTAACTACACTAATTGCATTCCCAGGTATAGGTTACAATACCCTCCACGCACAGCCAAGCTCATACGGCTTGATGTCTCCTGTCTGAACCAGGTTGTACTCGATCTTGCACAGACGCAGCAGCTACAGGACTGGCAACGTTTTCATGCCACACCACACCAGCACACTGATGGTGACTGTGGTGTTCAATATTCATTTGGGATGAATCACCTTGCACGCCTGTAATAAAATTCCCAGCGCCCAACATGCTGGCGCTTGCTGCCTTTAGCATATGGTTTTAGAGGAAACAAACCGTTACGACATTCATCTGTTGCAGCTGACGAAGCAGTCCACGGGAACGCAGAGAGGGTTGTCATTTGGTCATTTACAATCTGGCGATCTGGTGATGAACACTGCATTAGGAGCAAGGCTGCCCAGAAAATGGGGAAAGGTCAGAGTAACCCAAGGAGGCTCCCCCACCCCTCTTCTCTCCCCTCTTTACCCCTTTGCTCCCATTGCAGAGTCCATTGTGCACATACAGTGCCATCTGGGTTTTCTTCCCCCCATTACAATATCCTGTGGCACATATGTCTACGTTTTCTGCTTTCATGAGGTCATTCAGACCAGTATGAGTACATGCTCTGAGTGTTTTTCAACCCCCTCCTACTTAGAAACCAAATCCTGTTCACTAAAACCTAAATCTCTAAGCCTGCCAAATTATTATCCCCAGAATATCGCGTGTCCCAGATTCTCCCTGGGCTGGACCTCTCTTCCTACACTCATATTCTTCAGGGACTTAAAGCAGTTATTGTTTTCAGGGGATCTGAAACAACAATAAACTGCTTGAAACAGGAAAAAATATGCAGCATACTGAAGATTTTAAACGGCTTGACAGCTCCGAAATCACCTTGTGAGCCTAACATTAGGGGAGTAAGTTCGAAAATTTTGGCTAATAACCGTAACATGTATATAAAAAAGATAATTTTTTCAATTTGCTGTAGTGAAAAATACATGTAGCTGTAATGCATGAAAATGTCGTAAGCTCACCGTGTAAAAAGAACTTCACTAAAAGTGAAACAAACTGCACATTAATTCACTCCTTTCTCACGTCGCACTTCAGCAGCTCCATTTACACTACTGCACACAGTTGTACAGTTGTGTTTAAGAGAAGTATTTTCTTTCTATTTTTTACTAGCACATACTTGCCTATTTAAAGTTGCAAATCGGAAACATCACTTCATATACCATGAAAATAATAAGCAAAGCTCAAAGCCATTCTTGAGCACGAGGTCTTCCTTCATCGGGAGCACATTAGTAGGCAAGAGCCAATTAAAAGGAACCTTGGGTACAGCTGCTCGGGCTGGTTTTCATTATTCCTCGGCCCAGCACATGCAATTTGAACGTCGTATACGTTTATACAAGGAAACTATATCCTAGTATAATGGCTTACTTCCATCCTCCCATGTGTAACTGGTGAATTCACCATGGCCATCTACAGTTGGGTTTTATTTTGTTTTGCTTTTTCAGTTTTGCAGCTTGGTAGTATTTCTCATAGTTAAATGAAAAGGGAAACTTCTTGTCTCTGTTAATGTGTATCAGAATCTATATCCTTCACTGCTGATGCAAAACGGCATTTCGTTTTTCTTATTTATTCCACCTCAGTAAATCTGCCTGCCCAGTCCTCACGTTTTGATTTAATTTAATGCCTGCAAGATAAACCCTGTCATTTGTAATAATTTGTAAACCTTCATCTTTAAAATGCATCCAATCTGTCCTGCAGCCCTGTAAAGGATCTGTTACACATTTTGCTTCAGCTTGCTCATGGTGTTCTCCTCTGATAAGGGCTGCTGATACACAGTATAAAGCTGACTTATTTCTTATCTCCATCAACATGGGTGTTGTTCCATTTCCAATTTAAAAAAACTGGGGCAGCAGCCACTCATCTGGGTGCAGAGAAACAAATGTCTGATAAACACTGAATCCATCAGCTGGGTAATATCATTGCCTGAATCAGGCAGGAGATTAATGAAAATAATTATTAAAATATAAAACTGGAATTCATATACAATTTAGAGAACTTTAAAAACCTAAATGAGATCAATCATTTTCATTTATCAATCAGTAAATATTCATAAAGCACATTAACTTGTGTAAATTGTCTCAACTATGCTGCAATCCAAAACAGCTGGCCATCCGCATTTGCCACCGGGATGGGAAACAAAACCGGTACCTATGCGACACCATTGTTCAGATCTGATGGTATTAGGTGCTCAAACTGAAAATAGATCTCGCTGCTCATCCGAAGTGCTCGGGCAGTATTGCTCTCCAGCGTTCTCCTCACAAGTACAGGGAGCCCTGTATATAGACAGCATGTAGTCCTAGCCCAACTTCCTCCAAGTATTTATTCTATACAATTACAGTACATCACTGAGGAGGTCCTTGCATTAAAAAATACAACCCGGAAACCCGCAGTTTACAGTTCTGATAAAGGGAAAAAAACTTGTAGCTTAGAAGTACGATTTGCTAATAGTTAAATGCAGATACTCTCCCCAGAACTTGGCAGTGCAAAGCATACCATGTGTGAACCTGAATACCCAAAGCAAAATGCTCAGCATCTTCTCTTGCTCAGTCTTAGCAATAACGACATCCCCCAAGCCCCCTCTGATGCTGGTTTATCTCCTTGGACTTTGCAATTCGTTTCTGGAAGGAAGAAGTAAAAGACTTTGTGATAGCACTTCAATCACTTCAAGCTGTGGTGGTTGCCTCGCAATCACTGGATCTAGGGCATCTCATAAAGGACAGCCATTACACTAAGTCCAGGTGGGATCTTAGAGGAAGAAGCAAGTATTGCAAGCCCGGCAAGCGTGTAAGCCATAGTAGGCAGGAGATTCAGCCCAGACAGTAAATGGACACATTTCTGAAGGGGTCAACTTCCGTTTTACACCCCAAAGTGAAGCAGCAGCATTTTCCAGAAAGTTTCTTCACACAGAGAAAAAGCTCATTTTTCTCCATGAAAGCTGATGGTGAAAGAGCCCTTTTGAAAAACCCTGCCATTTCAGAGGTACCTGGTACCTGCTGAGCCCGTCTAAAAACCCGACTTCACTTTGGAAGATCTGTCCCCCAAAACCGAGTATGTCTCCTATATCACCGCTTCATGGCAGTAACTTCGTAGGGGGATCTGGGCTATTTATTTTGCTATTGAAACTACGAGTGGGACTGTTTCAGCTTTCCGCATTTTAATTTGCTGTGAAACATATTGGGAATTTAAGTGAATAGAAATAAAGAGCATAAAGTGAGAGACCATGTGTTACTTTCAGAAATCAGGGAACTGGCAAGAACAAAGCCTTGAAGTGTTACATACACAGACCTATGTAACAGATCCAAAGTACAAAATTATCACAGAAAAACTAGGAAATGGTGGTAAAATTAAGATAGGAAGTTCCCCTGCTTGCATCCTATGAAAGCAACAGATCAACCACCTTGACTTGGTAACAGATTTACCGTTCTACATGTTGTGCTTTCATCCTTGCCAAAATAAAAGGGAAACCATAAACTCATCATAAACACACTCAGCAACACATTTCATTTTGCACAGCTGCTAATGCATACGGATAACTTTCTTTGGTGTTTATTTTACATGAGTTCTATCAGTTTAAAAGAAACTCATCAATCAGAAGAAAAAACTGCTGTAATTTTTGAAGAATGATCTATGAGTTCAAGATGGTTTTATAGCCAAGGTATTTAGGACATTTTGCACATTAATTACTCAAAATCTGCAGTGAGGTGGGTTATTGTCCATATATACTAATGGCTTTCAGAGTTTAATCTCTCATCAGTGGACCTCCTTTTGTGAAATCCCTAAGGGATTATGTAGTACTATGTCTAATCACTGGACAAATTTCATTTACTTGAAACTGAAGCTAGGTTTGAATTATACAAAGTGTGTAGGAGGAATCAGATTCAAAGTAGGAAAACAAAATCTGGTACTGGACAGTACTGGGATTTATCATTACGTTTGCATCTGAATTGTTCAACAATAAATTAAATAATTTGACTTGGGGAAAGGTACTCATTGTGTATCAGCTGCATATGCCTATGAGATACTCAGATTGCTTTAACTGACACACAACAGGTTCAAAAGTATACTGTGACTTATGTAAAAAGGCAGTGGAAATTTTAATAATTTTGATACTGCTGTATCATTTAGCAAAAAAGATACTGCTATGATTTGTACAACAGTCCGCTACACTAAAGAGGGACATTTATTTGGCATAAATTATATGATGCAGAAACAAAACAGTCCTTTGCTAGTTGAATTTACCCTCTGAAGTTCAGCACTCCTGACCAAATAAATCACCTGTAAGGCTGGGATGGATGAAGCACCTCTCCTCCTGCACTGCCGTCTCCCTGCCGCAGAACCGCTACCATGGAACTGTTCTCTCCATTAAGCAGCAATGCTCAGTGATTAACACATCCTGAAACCTAATGTTGTGAAACTCATTGCATTATTCCCCATTATCATAGCACAGGCAGATCTCTACATAAGCAAAATTTGCCAGATGACACCATAGTAAAGGAAAAGGAATTTAAAATTAAGAGTAGCATTTGGCACCAAGCTAACTACACAAAGGTTGTGTGATATTACAATCTATTATATGTTATTATAACCTAGTTCTCCCACACTGCATTGCAAAGCCTTGCTACAGGTCTAGTGAAAACACCAGGTTATGGCTCTGAAAACGACATGCAAACACACAGGCACACGCTACCTCTTTAAACCAAATTTACCAAAATGCCTCAAAGACGCAGCGATAACAGGACTTCTTTTGCAAACATTGTTTCTGATAGGGTTAGGACAGATTCAGAGCAAATACAGACACAGACAGAAAGGTTGCTGCTCTATTAATTTGTTGTCAAGCCATGCAGGAAAGGACGGCTGAAAGCCCAAAGATGCAGCAGTGATTGTTTAAGAGCTATTCGAAAAAGTGACAAAACTGGCCTAAACCTCTTTAAGCCCCCTGAATGAAAAGATTTAAACAGGCTATTGTTAGACCCCTGGGTACCTTTTTTCTCTTGGCTTTGTTCTGCATTTTCCTCCGCTGCAGTTTCCATGGCTGGCTTCATACCATCCACCAAAAATGCCACCCCCCCCTCCCCCCCCAGCAAGCACTTTTTCTCTTCGCCTCCTTTCTCACTCCCTTCCGTCTCCTATTTACGGCGGCGGTGATTGAGCGGCTCTGTTCTCCCCTACAGTAGATTACAGTCCTTTCCAAAACGCCAGAAAAGTCTTGTCAGCTTCAATTTCGCTCCCCTGACTGGTCCACGAGGAGCCGTGCCAGCGAGCGCTCAGCCATACGTCACCGCGGTCCCCAGATATAAAATAGCCATCCTGCGCCCGACCGTGCCCTAGCTCGCCGCGTCGTGGGGACCAGCATCACCAGCTCGCGCGCCCTTCCCCTCGCCCTCCGCTCTCCCCCTCTTTCCCCCTGCTTCCAAGGCTCCCGTCAAATGTTAATCAATTCTCTCGGCGGTGAATGGATTGGCGACATTGGGAGGGGAGATGCGAGCGAGAAAGAAAGGAGCCCCCCGGCCGCCGTGGGGCGAGCCCCCCAGCCGCCGTCTCTAAGGGGAGTGCACGCCGACACACAATCGCAAGGCTCCCTTTCCCATGGGACCTCGTTATTATGCTTCGCGTTTTGATTTATTCCACATGCCCTCTGCTCTTTCAAGGGGCGGGGGGGCCATGGGTCTGTTCTCTCTGTTTGCTTTCTTTGCCAAGTAAGTTCCGCTCATCCACAGCAAAAGACTGTGTGCGAGACACATAAAAGCAAAAGTGGGCATATATATATATACATGGAAAATTTAAATTATTTCTCTGACTAGCAAGCACGATGGAAAAAAAAGCACAAAAAAATCCAAGCAAGCAGAAAGGAAGCAAGCTCAAGTGACCTAAAATGCACGTGCAATACTTCAAAGGATAAAATGTTTAAGAAAACACAGCTTGGGTTTTTAAAAGGATGTCTGCCATTAAGAGACCTAAAGCCATGCTTAAAAGTGAGTGCAGAGTTGCTGTTAAGCACATGTTTGGTTGCTCCCCTAAATCAAGACAGACTGCAGCACGATCTAACAAGCTGTACTAACCTGGCTCTGGGAGCAACAAAACCAGGACATGTCTACATTGCACTGCGCAAAGTGACTTTCGGTGTCCCCAGCCCACTCTGAGCAGCCCCGTGCCGGAGAGCCACAGACCAGGCGACACCACATAGGGGTATTATTCACCTTCCAAACCCCAAGATAACTGACATATTTAAGGCTGTACTGTACTGAGGCTAATTAACCTTGCTTGTCTCAATGGCCTCACAGCATGCCACACTGCACAGGGCAGACGTGCCCAAAGGCGCCCCTTTTTGTGTGTAGGATGATGGAGCAACCATGGAGTAATGGCCTTTGCAGCCTGGCAGGCTTTGCTGGTCCAGCCACTGCAGCCGATTCTGCAGGCTGCAAAGATGCCTAGCAGATTCAGCAAATGCTGAAACCTACACAGTGCGTGTTCCATGTAACAGATACAACCAGGAGAGTGGGAAGAGGGAAGCAGTCCAAAGATTTGTAGCTGCAGTTCAGCCTCTTCTGGTTAAAGTTACTACACCCACAATTTTGCTGTGCATTTTTATTTCTATAGATGCCTAGCGAAAAGCACAAAAACCCTCAGACCCAACCTTTAGAGAAAGTTCCCTTCTCTTGAAAGAAATCAGTGCACAAATCCTCTTCTCTCACCATGGACACCATAGTTGTTACTTCGCTTGGGGCATTACTGCTCAGACATATGCCTCAGCCCAGCTGCCAAGAGGTCTTGGACTCATCCTAAGGTTTCATATCACAGTATCAAAACTTGAGTTCAACCCTTTGTCTAAAAAGCTTTCTTGGAGTCCAGAAAAAGCCTGCAGTTGAAGCTCCCACCTCAGCAGACCTTTTTATAAGCAGGATGAAGTTAATTTGTAGAGGAGATGAAGTATCCTGCGGAACCAAGGTGAGGCAATGGGTTGTGTTCCTGAAGGTGATCAAATCAGCAGCCTCAGCAGAGACCTCAACCCAGGTGCAGGGCATATCTCTCCAATCTCCTTCTCCAGTGCCCACATAGAAGTCCATACACATATTGAAATCCCTGCCCAGCAAGACCATGTACTGCAAAGGCACTCCCTCAAGGAAGCAGCTAAAAGGTGAAACCATAGGTGATGTATTTGCCATATTCTTTCACCCATTACTACAAGTTGTTCAAATCCCACAGTCAAGAAAGGAAAGACAACTTCTTTACATTTGGGATAATGATTATACAAAGAAAACGTTCTACAAAGAGTGGTTTTTTTCCCCATGTAACATCAGTAAGATTGAAAATCCATAGCAAACACACCCTACTTGCTGAAAGTCACACAAATTTTAGTCATTGGTCAAAACAGTTGATTGCCTCTGACATTAAAATTCCCTTCTTGGAACTTCTCATTGTTCAGTCGGTACTTCTGGTCACTGCTTGTCATAGTCTAGATTCCGTTTCTTAATGATCTTTGCTTACTTTGGAAGGCCTAAAAGTTTAAAAGGTTGAAACCTCTCTCCTGACTACCCCAAGTTACAAAAGGCCAGTTCAAAAACTAATTCTAGTGGTATAATATTAACGCACTTATTGGTATAAATATACAGAAAATACAAACATCATCTGGAATTTCCCTTCTTTAAACAGAAAATACATTACACAGAACCCTTGGTTACAGACTGTCCCTGGAGGAAACCCACTAACGAAGCCCTCCACTCTGCACCAGTGAGACCTACTCCTTCAAACAGCTGCATGCTTTCCTGCTGGCAAGCAGATTTTGTTAGGCAGGCTCAGGACTTCAGAGCAGATGTTTTACAAACAAACAGGCTGGGAGACTACTTCTCCTACTTTCTCCCAGCATAACCCTTTCCCCAAACGAGCAATGAAGTAGCAGAGTGCACAATACCAGAATTAGCTTCACAAGAGCTTGAACTGAAGACTTCAGAAGCCATCACTCCCAACTATTCCAAAGCATTAATTCCACCTACTAAATCATCCTCTAAAAGCTGCAAGTGATACATGAGTGTAAAGTTCTCCCCGCTCCCTTCTTACTACTTTCCAGACTGCTGTAATATGTGATGGGTTTTAAGCACTTATCATCTTAAGTCATTTCTTAATCTTCAAACCTCTGTCCCATCAGTGATAAACACAGCAGACAAAACAAACTATATGCTATTTTCTCCAGGGCTAACATGGGTGCTGATCTTGAACTTTCAGCACTAATTTCAGCCAGCAAGTTGTCTCATCCAACGCTCCCTCCCTTAATTGATACATCCTTTTCATAGTATGTGATGAGACTAGGAGACATCAAGTCTATGCTTATGACAACACAGCAAAAGACAAAGCCACAAAGGCAGAAATTACAAAAAATTCTTTAAAGACTGATATTCAGCAAAGACTTGCTGTACAGACCAGGCTGATTTAGATAACCAGCAACCAGGGAAGGTGGCTAGTTACATTTCAGGAGTTCAGCCCAGCATTTTATTTGCAGACCAAAATAAAAATGAAAATGAGGAGAGGGGCTGAGCAGTAAGGGTTTCTGCTGCTAAAGCACAGCTCTGAGCCTACAGCCAAACCTCAGGATGAATAGCAGTGGAGCAAAGTACATGAAGGCACTGCAGACCAAGTGTCATTCACTGCAAACAGTTTTTTAAAAAGAGGTTTTAATCTATTTTATCTAGCTTTTAAAAAAACATTTAATCATTTTGCTCAGTCAAGTAAAATAGTACAATTGCACAAGTTAAAAAAAGGTATTAAAAACCCAATTCTGTGCATGCGCCAATTCCTTTTGAACATCTATCTTTAATGTCACTGAATCTAGTTTACATTCCTGAAGGCTGAGGAGCTCTATCATAAGCTACAGCAAATTCTTCACAAGCTTTCAGGAGATGAATACATACTTGCCGTTTCTACAAAGGCTTCACAGAGCTGTAATAAAGAATGTTCTCACATACTTCAAGAGCAATTTGAGATTAGCCTATGAGATCCAAGACTCAGAAGTTAAAATTCACAAGTCAAACAAGACTGACATGTATTCCAAACAACTAATTTTAAAGACAACTTGTAGAATATTGTTTGTTTAGGAAATATGCAAAAATGTTCAAGAGAAAGAACAAATACACATGCAGCCACTTGGTGTGTCTCTCAACATAACTGCTTATGTTCAGATCTGCTTTAGACCAGTTACCTAAGACTTGAGTATAAAACCCAATCTGACTGCTTATGCAAAAGCAGGCAAATTTTCCATGTGGATAAAATCAAAGCATGACAAGAAGCTTTTAGCTGCGCAGCAGTCATATACCTGGCAAGCACTTGAAAAAAAATTTGGGGCCCGTTCTTTCAGACATACTAAATTACTAGGAAAATGAAATCCAAATTAATGAACAAATAACAGTGGAAAAAACCTGCACTTTTACCACAGTATAAAATATAGACTACTAAAAAACATGAGTCTGCCCTGCACTTAGGGATCTCAACTTTGGGTTTCTGTAGAAAGGGCAAAACTAAAGGCTTAAGCGTGGATAGTGGTTATCTTTGCAACCAAGCAAAATCACTGAGTTAACTGATGCAGGTAAGTCCAGGAGGGTGAGCAGACCTTAAACAGTGTGAAGGCACCAGTCCCGTGACCCCCTTAAAGCCACATGAAGATGGCAATCACTGCTGCCAAGCTAAATGCCTGGCAGCAAGCAGGCAGGCAAAGTAGATGCCGTTCAGTTGTTGGGTTTCATACACTTCTCTGGCTGGCCTGCAAGCTTCCAGCTGGACCACTGCTTTAGTCCATTGCAGTCACAGCCACTGGTGAGAATAACAGGCAATACACAGCCTAAATCCGGAACATACATGGATGGCTAACCTTTATTTGGAAATAAGGGGGGGGGGAAGAAAATCCCTTAAACAGTGAATAGATGGTTCTGTACAGCTTTTCCAGTAGCTAAGTCTCATCAAGTACTAGTCTCAAAGAAGACTCAAATGGCAGAGATGTGAAAGCTACCAAAGAAAAAAGTCTGAAGAGCTATAATCAAAGTCAAAATATAAGTCAAAATTAAAGCGAAAGTTGATGATGCTCTTAAGCAGCTGGGACGTCCATTTATGCTTATGAAAGGCAGTCAACAGCATGGAAGTAATTAAAAAAATGCTAGGTATTATTTCTTTATCCTAACTAATGGCTTTAATAGTGTGGTTTTTTTTTTTTCTGGGTGTAAGAACTGTGGGTGTTATTTAAAGAACAGACCTGGGGAAAATAATTCAGAACTCTGATAGACAGAACACAGGAATCTCAATTACGCTGAAGACTTTTGAGTAAAAGCGATAAAAATGAAAACAAAATAGGTTACATTTGAAACTGAGCTGGAAGCACCATCACCTCCTGCACTCCTCTCCTGCAATGCTGCCTGGAGTAGCACCATGCTCTTGGCAAGCCAGACAGAAACATGCTGACAAACTGGAGCCCATTTATACTACAGCTGAAAGAGCATGTAAACACAGGAAAAGCTAAACGAAAAATTAAGAGAAAGTAGGAAAAGCCTCTAAACATTCACAACATACAAATAAGTATCAAGAAGGGAAGAACTGATTTAATATAATAAAAAGAGGATGCAGTTGAAAGGGAAAATTCTGACTAAATTTCAGGCAAACTTCCTGACATCAAACCAACCTCTGATGGAAACAATGAAATTTCCTCTCCTATGGGACTTCTAAAAACAGTAGACAGAAAAGTAGTGGATGTTCTGAAGAGGCAAGAGACTCTCTGGCAGAACATGATGCTTGCTGTAACAGAAGTTCAAACTGTATTACATGTTGGGCAGGTGTTACCTCATAGCCAACTCACATCCCTCGACTATTGAAAACAAGTGCAGTCACATCCTTGCACTTAGACATTCACAAGGTTTAGCAGAGACCACTTTGGGATGACAAAGACTACAAGAAAAACAAAAGCAAAGATACCCCAAGGTCTCCCCCAGAAGTAGCTTTCATTCAGCAAGCAACATTCAGAGCACCAGCCCCAATGGCCGTCTCCAGCTTCTACTCCAGCTCAACAATTTTAAGGCAATATGTATAGTTTCCTACAAGTGTAATGTATGGCAAGTTTCAAATGCTTTAAATTTAAAATTAGGCAGCAAAACAAGGCTTTGAGTTACCCCATCTTATATACATTTTCTGTTCAGCAGTGGCAAACATGACTAATATATGAAGTCCTTCAACAGTGCTTCAAACGCTCCTCCATCATTTTAAGGGCTAGGTTCTTGATTTTGGCACACACAACCACTTTTTTTTTGCTCTCTCTGTCAACTTCACAACAGAGATGCTTCTCAACAGCTGTCATGCTTGTCTCTCCATTCCTCTGCCTTGAGTCACGAATTCGGCAGCAGCAGGAACGCCGCAGTGCAGCAGGAAACCCGATACGCTCAGGTCCTTTGTCTTCATTCCCTTAATTCTGCACATTAAAGACAACTCAACCTACTTAGCTTTTGCTATGAACCCTCTCCTCCAGTACTGTTGCCAAAGCCTACTGCCATCTCAGAAGGCTAACAAGAGTTCCTAAATACTTGGACATACTGAAATAGCATCCTAGATATTTATGTCACTCTTACTAGCACTTCTATGTAAGTGCCTCTTGTACTTGTAGAAGAGCTATTTCTGCCAGAGTTTTAGAAGGCAGCAAAGGTATCATTATAATACACTCCTGCTAATACAGCTGCTTAGTCTCAAAACGCATGAGAGTTGAGACAGGATCGGTATTGGGAGGCTACCTGTTGATTTTTTTTTCCTTTATCTATCTATAAATAAATCTAAACTTCACTGAGTTCAGCCTTGACACAAACTTATTCTTCTGCTCCACAAAGTCAGATTTAATCGGACAATCCTGTGTTAACTTTACATCCAGTTCTGATTTTCAAAATTGCCCTCCCACTCTTCGCATAGACTTCAGCATCCCACCTACAATCTCTCATCTATTCAGTGCTCGTTTTGTTCTTCAGTCTTGGCCTCAGTCCAGTCTTTTCACAAAGCGTGGAAAAAAGCAGGGAAATATAAAGAAGTACAAAATCCTACAGATCCCCAAAAAGAAACCAGAAGCACTCATTATAAAAAAGCACCCCACACTGGAAGGGCATGGGGAGAGGCAGGGATGAAGACACCTCCTGAATTTCATGAGGGATTCCATGCATAAATCACAGATGCAGAGATATGTGTGTGTATACATATGCAGAAAACATGTGTGTGTGTGTGTATACATATGTACATGAAGAAAACATATGCATATGATTATATACGTATTTTTACTGAGCAGAAAACATTATCAGCATCACTGGAACCACAATGAGGAATGCAAACTAATTTACAGAGTAATGCAATAGGTATTAAGTTTGATAGTGAATGCACAACTATGTACCATCCCAGTGCTACAGCCTCCTCCAGCTCAAGATTTCAGGGCCAAGAACCAAGTTACCCAGCGTCAGACTGGAGTTTGCGGCAGAGCTAAACCATGCGGCGAAAGCATAATTTCTTAGGCACCATTATCTGCTCACCTCAGTATTCCGAGTTGAAAGGCTGGCCCCACCAACACCAGGCTCAGCCGCACATCACTCCAAGACCACTCGTGGATTACTGGGCAGCTGCATGTCAATGTTTTGAAAAGCCCACTTCATTTGGCAGTCAGAATATTGACGCAAAAGAAAGCATCAAAATAATGATTGGTACAAGGTACTGAAATTAATCGTTTTTCAGCACCTTGTAAGTCACTGTTACTGTAGCTGTTTCCCTGATACTGAAAATTCTCATTCCAGTGCAATTAAACTATACTTTGGGAAAGATCCTGGACCGGTTCTGTCATGCAGCCCTGGGCAGCCTGTTGATTGCAAATATAGTTTCTGTTCACACACAAGACACCAGTCATGAAATCCTCAGTTAAGACACCAACGAAAGGGTCCCCAATTAATCATTGTATTCTTTGCAAGAGCAGATATCCTCATTAGGAAAGCGGCAGGACATTAACAAGTTCCACTTTGAGGGTGTCCAATTAACTCATCGACTAAATACGTGCCAGGCAACTTCGACTGGACCAGCTTTTCCAATCATCTCTTTCTAGCTGCACCAATTGGGATCCCAGTCATGTATAAAGTAGCGGTTCTTTCTGCGCTTTACAATGCCTTTGAGAATGCTGCCGGTGGACAACAAACAACAGCCGCTGAAGTGTTTAACAGGTCTTTCACTTGCGCCCATAAAAAGTTAAGTGTGCACTCAGGGAGTTCAGCGCAATTAAAAAAAAAACCCACACTCTACCTTACAAACAGGGAATGACTTAACCTGCCAACAACGAGCATAGTTGGAGCTCTGTCTGGATCATGTCACGCCGCGATTTTTGCTGATCCTCGGCAGTGGGTGATCCTGCATACAAAGCGAGCTCCAAGACAAAAGCGCTATAGGGTGAGTTAAGGACAAAGCAGCAGCTTTCAGCCTGGATTCCCAGATAGGCTGTCAAGTAAAATCCCTTGCCAGGGCAGGATTATTCCTTGGAGTATACATTTCCAACGCTTTGTCTCGCCTAATTTTTTAAGTGTCTCAGGCTTGGAGCCTCTCGGTCGTTTTGCGGGAAGAGCCATTCTGCAGCCCGGCAGGTTTTGAGGCTTGGCACAATGGAGGGCTTGCACAACGGCCAGGCCCCCGCTGCAGTCAATGCAGAAGGAGCGGCTTCTCCAAAAGGAGCCGGAGCAGGATCCCGGCCTCCGAACTGGCCTCCCGTCCCACTGCCTGAAAACCACCCAGACTCTCTTTTGAGTGATCCCACCCCGACACTGCCCAGTTACATCCGCATTTCTCTGTTTCTTTCCAAACATGACATTCACTTGTTTTAAATGGCTGAAAGGCATCGCTTCTGCACTTTGTCATGAGTCAGAGTGAAATTCATTTAGCATCTACTTTTCTTCGTCTGTTCCTTGTATCATGCCCATCCCATTTTATTTCTGCTCTCTGGGTTTCAGCACATTTGTAGCCATCTCTTTTGCACTCAGAGCTTCCCAAGTGTAAACACGAAGCATTATCATTATGTGTTTGCTCCGGAGACCCTCACATTCATTATTCAAAATGGTACCAGGCATTTTTGCTCTCAGTAGTACTACAGACATATCTTGTGTATCTATCACCTCTACCAATTCCTGAAGTACCATCATCTGTTCCACCTTTCTGCACCTTTTGGAGAGGAAAAGAAAGGAGCTAAAGAACCAGGGAAAGGGAGGAGGGACGTACACATTGGAAAAAAAAAATATAATTAAAACACTGGAGAAAAGCACAAGGCAGAAACAACATCAAAATCTCTGGCTAAGGTTCATTCTTTTGTCCGTAGGAGAAACTGTGTCTGTGTATCAAAAAACCGTACAATGTCAAGTGTGCGCTCACCATCCTGGAGGTGACCAAAGGCACGTTGCTCAACATGGGATAGAGCTCCTCTCATTGCAGATCAGAGACTTGCCCACAGGTTGCAGAAAAAGATCACAGCTTCTCATGCAACCAGCCCAGTTTGCCTGTTCACAAGTTTATTAGTACAGGGAAGAAACTGAAGACGAACCGCTACTTTAAAAGTTTTTCTAAGCACTTAATTCCAGCTATGGTCCTCAGAAATATTTAAACTAATTGTGTGTTCGAGTGTAGCACATACTTCTATTGCAGACAGAACATCACCAGATTGCAAATGCAATCAAAAGCCCATTTTCTTAGTTTAATTTGCTATTAGTACACTGCAGGTTTATAGAGCCAAACAAACAACTACAACTACATTCTCATTGCCATTTCAAACCGTTTCCAAGCAAATATCATAGCAACATTATCAGAACCTTGAGTTCATTTAATCCCAAATTCTCTACAATAAAACAACACTAGCACCTGTTAAAAAGAAAACAGAAAATGTAGTCCTCTTGGGTAAACCGAGCATCGCCCCAGCTCCAAACCAACCAGGTGAGACTCCTGAGATAAAACCCACCATTTAAGAAGCTTTTCATGACTTTTAAGAAAGAGAAGAGAAAAAACAAACCTTAGGTTTTTACATATATCATTCAGTATTTAAAGAGTAGTGCTTACAGATTTTTAATTCATACCAAACACCAATGAATGCATTTATTTCAACCTAAAATATAATCATATAGATGAGTGGTAACAGACTAAGTAGCATTTCACAGATTCCCTTCCGTTTCATAACTGTGAAGCAAAAAACCACCCCAACTGCAGCAGCACCCATCTCCCGAGTTGAAGGTGCCTCTTTACTGAGGGAGCTCAGCACCGTGCAGCCAGCGAGCACCACTGTCCTGCAAGCATCAGCAACTTGGAAAGGAAGCGATGGAGGCCTTGTCAGGAAAAATCAGTTATTTTGACTTAAACTGCCCTTAAAGTGAACAGAAAGTAGCTGCCCGTTAGTTACTCAGAAAGAAATACTGGGTTATAGGGCTGCAGGATGGGTGACGGTGGCCGGTGCTTGCAAGTCTTGATGACAGCCCCTCCACTCCTGACTCCCCTCCTGGCCCCGACAGCATCGGTGGGGGGTCCTGGCAGGGCGGGGGGCAGCCGGCGCCCATGGGAACCCGCGTGGCCCCGGGGCCACGGGGCTTCACGGGTGACCGGGCTCGTCAGCCCTATTCAGCCCCGCTCCCTGTGCACAATAACCAGCAGCCGTGCTCCCATAATGCAGGCCCCCCCCTTCTCCCCGCTTTTATCATCCTTCATATCTCAACGATGACAGGGCTGAAAGGGCTTCTGATGGGAAATGTGCTTCGAATTAGCATATTTCCCCCTGCGTACAATGGAGGCATTAAGCTGCTGCGTTTTGAAAGTCCAAACAAAAGCAGCCCAGGCTGTTTTTAGCAGCGCTGTTTGAAGTTTTATTCCCCTTCCCTCTCCCGAGTTGCAAGCATATTTAACACATTTTCACTCTTGCTGAAAAGAAGGAAGCGCAACTGATAAAATCTTTTTAGTAAATTATATTATTTGATACGTTTCAGACTTTAAAAGAAAATAAAAAGCTACTCTTTCGATGTGGCAAAGAGCAACATGGTGTCTGTGCAGTGTTTCCACTGAACCGCAGGCTCGGGGTCCACCCCCCGGTGAGCTTGTCTGGCTGCCCCCAGCACTTGCAGGGACCCCATCATCGAGGATTTTGGAACTCAAATACATTCACAGTAACCCAATATAAAGGGTCCTGTACCCACAGCTCAATTTTCCCACTGTACTAGGGGCACACTGCTGAAAATACCAGTTTTCAATGGGAAACTAAACCACTGTGCTGCAAGGAGAAACAAACCAGCCTCCCCACCCCGGGATTATCCTTTGGTTTAACTTGAGGGTTATGAACAGGAGAGCTGAACCTCAGAAGTACAACCTTTGTGAAATGGCTTCAAATTAGAAATTGAATAGCTATTTACCAGGGAAAGGAGGGCAGGAGGAAGGAGGTGGGAGTGACAGGAGTTCAACACAGGGAGGGGAGCATGGCAAAGCACTCCCCTATCAAAACATCTTTGGGCAACAACTGCTAGGAGAACTAATCTACCTCAGCTCAGCGTGTTGGTCTGTAATTGCCCATTAGCACAGCTGGACCATTAGGAAGCCAGTTTGTGGCTTTCTTGGTAAAGAGGCATGTCTGGCTTCCTCCTATGTTAAACAGAATTTTCTCTCAGAGGAGGACTTAAGATTACACGGTCAAAATGTTTCTCAGAGGAAGAGTTTGGTGTTTTGGGGGGTTCTTCTTCTTATCCCTCCCAAGATTTCCAAGTTATTTATGTAATCTTCTATATGCGGCACAGCGAAGAACAAAAATCATGCTCCTTAACAACATGAGATTACAGCAGAAAAGCAGAATGCCAATGAGATCCCAGACAGGCAGCTTGCAAGTGAGGTGGATATAAAAACTGTTCAGAAAAAAAACTGGGATGCAGCCTGCAGAAAGAGTCTTGTAGGAGAAATGTGTGCTTTGTTCAGACTCTTCTCCTGTTCTGTTTCAGGAAATTTTCCTGAGGATCAGGATCCATCTGCACTCCTTGATTTCTTTAGCAGCAATGCTCAAAATACTCACTGGTCTCTGCTGTGCACAAGCACTTCACTCTCAACCATCCACTTTTACCCTGCCACGTGCCAAGGGGCCCACGCAGCACCGTGCTCCCTCCCATGGAGTGCCATCCCAGTGTTTTTTGTAAATCTGTATTACCTGGCAGGAGAGGCATTTCACCTACTTATTTCCACCAGAGCCAAAGAGTTCCTGGTGCTGATGCAGTATGGCATCCATACAGCAACCATGCAGCAGTGACTGAGGTCTAACAGTAGACATAGCCCTCCTTCTGGCAGATGTTCTCACACCCTTCTCACCAAAACCTTCTCTGCAGTGTCAAGCGCCTACAGCCCAAGGGTCCGTCCGCTAATGACTCACACTGTCCTCTGATGCACTAGCTCAGCCAGTAATGAGTCGACTTTCCCCCCAGGAAAGCTTTTTCATCATCTCCAATAGCCACACGTTTGCTTTAATGATGTGTTTGCTGCACTTGGGGCCACACATGACTGGATGGCGACTTTCTGACCAAAGGGGGCTAGAGAAATCTGGCTGCAGAGTATTATCCATTATTTGGCCGTATTTCCCTACCACCAGCTGTAAATTGCCTTTAAAGGCTGTACATGCTTTTCCCATGCTCTGAGGCACCTCACAACTCGGTACCAAAACAGTGGACAAGACCTTCATATGTCACCACAGAAAGGTCTCACATCAAAGTAAAAGGAGGAAGGACTTACGATGCCTTTCAGAGGCCTTCATTCAGTCATTAACATAGGGATGAGAGTAATAAAGCAGTCTAGGCAGCAGACAGAGGAATTAAAGGCCCAAATAGAGATGGGTTTTCTTGCTCATGCTAGGACGAGCAGAACTTCACTTTGCAAGCACTCCTTCTGAGGTGAGTTCTTTGGAAGTGTTGTTCAATCGACTGCCATGACAGCTTAGCACAGAAAACAAAATAAAACAGATTTTAGCTCCCTTTACAAACGGATGTACTTGCACCACCGCAGTTCTTACAGGTCACAAAAAGGTGGTAAGAGAAATGCCCACTGAAAAGGTCCAGTAAACTCAGCAATGAGATTTTAGGGTTCTTGGGGATAGGATCTATCAACACAAACTTTAGGTAAAATAGTCTCATAACTTTGCATTTAGATCAAGGAAAGAGAAGGCTGAGAAAAAAAGCCCTCCACTGGTTAGGAGATATTAAGTCTCACCTGTGGAATTTCTCTTCAGGATGGTTGGGGTGTGGAGAAGAAAGGAAGTGAAAGAAGTCAGAGCAGGGTAAAGCAGTGCCTTTCACGTTGCCGATGCCCCAAAGGGACCTGATCACAGGATTTTACCGATCAAGAAAATATTCTCAAATTCCAGTTATTCTTCAGATTCACTGGATTCAGACCAATGATGAATACACAGCACATGCCGCCATCCACTGTGGCGTTCTGGCACAGGGCAGCACCCTACCAACAACGACACCACTCTTCCTTTCAAAAGGCCCCAGAAAGAGCGCTCTGTGTTCTCATGTGATGAGACAGGCTTTTACAACTCGGATCACTACAGGGTATTGAACTCTGGCAGTATTCCTACCAAAGGTTCACTTGCTTTTTCTTAGACCTCAACAGGAACGTACGATATCTAAGTTAAAATAAACCACCCTCATTACATTCATTTTGGCATCATGAGTCACTATCTTGCTGAAACAAAACTATCTTCTCACCTCCACATTGAGTAAGTGCTATTAACTTTTCCAGTATCCCACCTACTGCTATTTTCTTCTGTGAAAGTGAACAACATAGAAGTATCTCAGAATATGCTTCACGCTTCAGCTTTCAGTGAGAAGAGAAAGCCACAGAAAACCTTCAGGACATACTATGCCTGCTCCTGCAGGCAGGAATAGTTTCTGGCCTTCTATATTAATCTCATGAAAAAACAAACCCCAAAACTACTGGCACTCAAACAGAGATTGATTTGCTGTGAAGTGGGACAAGTCCCTCACGTCTCCTTTCCTGTCCTTTTAACGCAGTCTAACAAAATTGACTTCCTGGATCATTACTATTTTTGCTGCTTTCTAAACACTGCCCTGACTTGGGGAAGCTGGCTGAAGGTATCAAGTTAAGGCAGAGGTGATTTTTGGTCTTCTCAGGATATGGTAGAAATTTACTAGTCTAAAATTTCTGCTGTAAACGTGAGAGCCCCAGCACTCGTTCAGACACACACACAGATGTTAAAGAAAAAAGCATCCTGGGCTCTCAAGGCTGCCCTGGGACAGGAACGGGGCCCCATAAAACAAAAGACTCCCTTCAGGTCAAGGCTGGAGAGCTGGGAACACCAAACAGTGGAGCTGGGCCATCAGCCACTTCATGACCAAGATCGGGAGAGCGATGCAAGTATGCACAGAGCAGGGTGAGAAGAGAAGGAAGTGCTTCCCCACATTTCATCCTACGCATCCTACTCTATCCTAGTTGGAGCGCGGTGCCTGGATGGAGGCCGTCATTCACAGCACTGACATTTCCCACAGGGATCCTTCATGGTCCCAGGCGTGCTGCATGAGCTGATCCCAAACTGGGGAGGAATATCCTGTGTCCTGCTACAGAGGGGCTTCCTCATGGACATGTACCTCTGAAGTGTAACAATTCCAGAAACGCTGAAGTGCCTGCATGCTTAAAAACATACAAACCCTTCTCTCCCCAAAAGCCATACTCCTCTTTCCTTTCTACCTATGCTATGCCTGCGATATAACATCACCACGGATGCTGACAAAATTTCATCTCTCTTCTAAATATTTCAAAGAGAAAGGGTTTAGAGTTAAAAAAAACCCCCCCCCCCCCCCAATTAATCCAAGATGTAGCAAACAGATATGTGAGATGCCCTGCAGAAGTCAAAGGTAATTTTCCTACAGTTTTGAATCATCTGACATAGTGTTAGACATGCTGGTCCATCCTGATAACTATTGTTCAAGATTTTTCCTCAGGACACAAAATACCTACAAACAATACATACAGGGTCCCACTTTCCACCCCTATGAGTTGAAGCACTGTTATGAATATGCTGTGCTAATAAGCCCTCTGCAATCCCACAGAAAAAAGAAATTGCACACCTAAAGCTGAGCAGATAGTCAGAACTGCAACAAAGAGGGAAGACATAAAAGCAGCTATTTCCATCGTAAAATGTTTGTAATTTCTACTACACAACTCGTCATTTTCTTTTCAAAAAGTCTTTGCTTCTCAGTGCTGGAGTAAAGCCTAAATTTAGAGACGTGGGGAAAGAATTTCTATTCCTCTACAGTAAGCATTATAGAAAAAGTTTCTGCCTCCATCTCTCCTTTGGACCACATTTCAGTCTGAATTTAACCTTTCTTCACTACAAAAAATAGTTGTTGTGCATGTAAGTGAATAAGATTAGAGAGTAAAGTATGTTTTTGCTTGGAAACATGCCATTACAACACAGTGTTGGAAAACAAAATACATAAACTGAATAGACTGTCCTTTTCTGTTTGCTGAGATACTTCACAAATGTAGGACAGGTGTATTATCCTTTTTAATGCATAAACTAGGCCAGAAAAATTGCTTTCACAAACACTAAAATCACTTTATTGATCTTTCACAGTATGTGCCTAGATTTCTAGATGGCCTCTAAACTACAGGGGTCAATTAGATACAAGAGGTATCTTTAAACATACCAAATTATCTGAACAGAAAATGTTAACAAATAAAATAGGTTACCATTCATGTGTGCTACATCTTTCAGGAGCAGGAAAGCTACTTTCAAGTTATCCCCAAGGAACATTTCGGTAATCCTCTGACTTCCCAGCTAATCTATTTCTTTCTTTCACCTATTATTTTTGAAACTTTATAAAAGTTTCCTGAACTCTTCATGCTAATTAGATTCTAATCCAATTCACCAGATGTGGGCAGTCAGCAGTACTCTTCGCATTAAGGACTTGTGATTCAAAAAAATATCGAAGTTGCTTCAGTTCCTCCTTGGCGTTTTGCTCTAACAAAAGTATCAACCAGGGACTGAAGTGAGCAGCATGTGACATTTCTACCTTATACCAAGTTTCTCTTCTCAATAGCTTTTGTATCATTTACCATTTATTTATGTTTGTGCCTAAATGCAACTTCAAAAGCATGAACTATTTTCAGCTGCAACAGCAGTATTTTATATCTTACCAGTTTATTTGACAATGTTCCTTTTTAGAGAGGATTTTATGGAGCCGGAGGCAAATGGAAATACAGTTTTAAAAGTGAGATGGCTACGACTCATACTGCACTTAGGAAATATCCATGCAGCAGGGATAATAGCTAGCAACTATGACGTTACGTTTAAGCACTGGTACCCAATACTTACTGATTGGTGTGTTTCTGGAATTCTGCTCCTTTTAAGAAGCATCATTCTTTTGCCTTGAAAATAGCTATGATTTGCGAATACATGATATGCCTTAAACCCCCTCTGACAAGCTCTACTGACACAGCCATATTTTTCCCACTTGCATTTTCACATCGTTTGAATGCATGCATTGTCAGCCTCCTCTGCCTCCACCTCTCCTTTCCTACATTATGTGCAGTACCCATTTGTTTCAGACTATAAAAAGTACTAGTGGATTCTGAAGCCACCAAAAAGAAGTAACCGGCATATGGGATCTGTGGGAAATTTGATGAGGTAAGTGAACTGAGTCTCAACTTCAGAAGTAACTGACAAGTAAGAGACAATTTTCAAATATTATTACAATAGGATGGGTTGCATTTTCCTTTTAAAGTTATACAGAAGAACTGTGGCCACTGCCCTTGCAGAAAACTGCAAGAAACCTGTTTTTTTTTTTAAGGAATGAGGCAGATGGCCCTGGCTTCAAATATAGAAGACCTTCCTACATAAAACAGAGGTGCTGGCACATGATACGTGGGTAGAAGGATTTTTCTGAGTACTTTCCCAGGAATGTGTGCACCCAAGAGGTGAAATAGCAGGATAAGAGAGAAAAGAGGAGGAAAAAAAAGAAAGCTGAGAAGGAAGAGGAAAGAAGGAAGCACCAAAGCAGCAGGCTCAGAAGGCATGGTGACACCATGTTTGTGACAGGAAAATGTAAAAAGCCTAGCTTTCTGAGCAGACGGGGAGTGCAAATGCACCTTTACATGGGGATTCAGATTACCACATTGATCGCTATTTCTGAATGACTAAAGGGGACTTGAGATGGTGAGCAAAGAAGTGACTTCAGTTCAGATGCAGGAGGTGGCAGAGCTCTGTCAGACTCCATCCACCTCCCACATGAGTGGGAAAGCAGCACTGCGAGTCCTGCAAGCTGGCAGGGTTGTGCCAAAGCCACGGTGGGTTTCACCCTGCAACTGGACCACTCCAGGAACCCAAATTGAAGCCTCTCCCATCCAAGCAGCAACTACAGGCAGTTGTCTTCTTGCTCATGGTCTTCCTCCCCTGTCGCCTGTCACCGCCACGGGCTGGCTTTCTTTGTCTCCCTCCCAAATAACTCCTCCTGCTTTCAGCCTGTGCTTAATCCTCCAGGAAACCTCACTCTCCCGAGAAGAGGAGTACGTAATCTCCAGACAGCAGCTGTGACCCCGGCACCCAGAAAGGGGATCATTGTGCAGAACCGTGGTATCAGGGATGAACTTCCCCTCTCCCCCCCGCCATTTATTTAAGGGCTGCTGGAAGCACACTGTTAGTTTATGTGCACACACTGCCAGCAGCAATTTTCACCAGCAGCTGTGGGGTGCTTGTCCCTTCGCCCTCATTGCAGGCTACCCTCAGAATCTGCACAACCATCCACTTTATTATTTTTTATTTTGCATTTTAAGGGATTGAACTTCCCACCTGCCAACAGAAGGAGCACTTGTTTTTTGCATTCAGTTCTTGAGGCTATGGCAGTACTACTGAAAAGTCACTTTGTCCATTTTTAATATCCAGAAACACAGAACAGCTGTGCTTTCTCGTAGTCCTTTTGTATAACAGTGGCTCAGAGACAGTACTAAATTCAAGGCTGCTAAGGCTCAAATGTGAACTGCTTGAAAAACGCCTTTTTTTTTTTTTTAACACTTTATACCAGCCCTCAAGACAGACTACCCTACCAGCACCGGTCAATAAAGCAACAGGTGTTATTTTAAGTCAGAAGAATTTGAACAACGTAATCCTTCGCGGTAGGCTTATCAGCCTTTTAGCACGCTCAGCTTTTATTATTCTGACATGAGATAAACTTACGTAACGGCACAGAACAAACTAATCTACGGGATAACAACATGGTTGCTGAGTTCAGAACGCTGTACTTTTGTTTCAGACTGTGGATATTTCCCATGCTCCTATGCATATGCTGCACAAACACTTTTAAAAGCATCGAAGTGGAATTCAATATATTGAAAGAAGCTGAAGTACTCTGAAGTGATTAAGAAACGTGCTTCTGCAGAATGGCACAAAAGGACTAAACCCACAGAGATACTGAGACAACTAAAATCTCTCCAATTTCTTCTGCAATTGATCAGAAAACCCCATTGCCCATTGATGGTATACAGGTGGATATAAAGTGGTTCCAGATCACTGCAAGTAACTACAAACCTTCCCATCTTCTAATGCAAATCCTCACTTTTGGAGGATCGAAGTGCTCCTGTTTGGAGACAACGAGGATATGTGTGGCCACACAGCTGAACAATATCCCTTCTCTGCCTCCTTCCTTGGCTAACGTTTTTCCCTCACGTGCAGAACAGTGCCAGAAACCATCCACCCAGGAGCTGGTCTCTGGCAGAGTAAGAGTCATAGCAAAAATGGTATTAGAAAGACAGAGTTGTCTGAAATGGCAAAAATGCCAGGGGAAAAAAATTGCTGGGACTTCTTAGTTTTCCAAAATTAGCCCATTTGACCTATCCTTCATCCCAGAGGACAAATACGAAACGCCTCAAGGACAAAGAAATGCCTTTTTTTCCTCTAGCTCAATAAAAGTTTTCCAGAGTCTGCCTACGCAATCCAAGGCATCATCTCCCCACTGAAACAACACAACTCTGGTGAAAGGTAAATGGTCACCATTCATCTTATCGAAATGGATCACAGCAAAACTATTCTTTGCTCTGGTCCTTCCCAAAGCCTTCTATTCACTCCTTGAACTACTGCTGATATCAAAGTCCTTGAGCAGAAAAGAAAAACAGCCAAAAAGCACTCACAGTACTTTCTCAAAGGCTGAGACACATTTCCAGAAGGGATTCTATACTGAGCTACTATTTGCCCACCTTTAAAACACACCTTCCCTTCCCTTCCCTCCTTGGAGAGAATTACACTTAAAAGAGGTACATGCATGTACACATTCCTGCTAGCTTTGGCACACATCTTCAGGATTTGTGGACCTGGTGGTGAAAGACACTTTGCTACCGTGGGTTGGAGAAAAGCTCCCAGCTGTAACTCCACATAGGTGAGCCTTTCCCACTCACACCTGCTTCCCTTCTCTCTTTAAAGAGAAGCACTTGCTTATACTCTATCTGCCATGCCAGTGCTGCATACACAGGCTGCTCTGAGTATCCGAGCATTTATATGACAATCCAGCCCTTCTGCAGAAGAGGTGCCTCCAACCAGTCCACAGGTGAGGACTCCACCCCACAGTGACAAAATGCTGCAGGCAGCAATGGTCCATGAATATTCACATATTGCTGTATCTGTTCATGTATCATCAGTGAGCATCAGTGCTACTTCAGGTGGTTGGCACCAGGGCTGCCCTCTTCATCAAGTGCTTCACAGTGAGTAAGCAGCTCTGAGGCAGATCCATAATCACTGCAGATGCTGTTTGCCTGTCTGCGCCATGTCTACACAAGTGAACATATGGCCTTCTAGCACAAGGCCAGCTTATACGGCCATTAATTAGATATCATTTCAGCCTGTTCAACGCATCCGATACAAAAATCTGTCCTCTGGCAGGAATGCTCTTGTGCTGTAGAAACTTTCTCTCTTTGTGAATTGTCTCATCTGATCAGGAAGAGTTAATTCCTTTGCCTGTGACCGGAAAAATTTCTTTTTATTGCAAAGGCAGGTGTAGCAGTGTAAACACCCCCGAACTGCCCAGTGGGTTTCTTCTCACCTTCTCTGGTGAGCAAGCTGTCTCACTACCAGTGGAAGAAGGGTGCTCCCCTCTCTCCCTCCAGCATGTAATACCTAAGATATTCTCCAAAAGCACTATCACAGCCCAGCAAAGCGTTACGATGCCAGCAATTCAGTTATACTGCTAGGTTCAGAGGGCTACTCACCAAACTCAAGCAAAGCTCATGGAAGTAATCATCTCACACGTAGACATATCTCATGTGTCTATATACCAAAGTGGACTTGGTGAATTGTTTGAGTTGGCTTATTTTTAAATGAATAATCAGAAAGAGGATTAATTAAGGCTGAAGACTCAGAAAAATCGGTATGCATTTTTGGTAAAAGAAGGTAAAATTTTGCACAGATTTGGTCTCACTGCTTCATTTTCTCACACAGCAGCACTAAACAGCATAAGGCACATACAGAGCCCCAGACTGGGCTACTACTCAGAAGAAACCAGAGCACGAGAACCTCATTGGGGTTTCCTCATCAACCCACATGTGAAGGAGGACTTTAAGTCGCACTCTCTTCATCCCTCATAGCATCATGTGGAAGTTTGCAATATAGCACCATTTGCAGAAAAGCATAGCAAATTCATGGAGCTTCTGAGAATTTTTAAGATCAGATGAGGTGCAAACTGCCAGTTTAGAAGGAGAAAGACCTGACCTACAGGCACAGCAGGGGAGAAGACCTTCCACATGAAATGTGAGTTTTCAGAAAAGCAGAGCAGGTATTTTGCAGAAAGGAGTGAGGATTTAACAGCAACAACAAAAAAAGCATTTGAGTGATAGCATCCAATTCAATTACTCTTCTTTGATGGTACTGAACCATTCCTGAATTCCTGTAAAAGAACTTTTTAACTTCTTAGTAGCTCTTGATTAGACACCAGTTACAGAACAAAAAGATCCCCAACAACAGTGGCCCTTCAAAATACAGTGATGGGTAGAGGCACTTTTCTGTGGAGACAGATGGGCAATAAGATCTTTCCTTTAGAAGCTAGCTGGTTCACTGGTTTCCCCTTGAACCCTGTAATGTTTGCATATGCTTATTTTTAGCTGAGCAAATAAACTTACTTGAAAGTGCACTGAACCCCTCTTTCATGTGAACCCTGTCAGCTTTACTGAACTGTTTTGCTAGAGATACAAGTCTCTCACAGAGCTGAGTAGTCATGAATTACATAGATCTACTGATTATTATGAAAGGAAACTAATTCTAACTTCTTCGTTGTGTTTCATTGCAATGGATTATTTTTTAAGACCGACTTCCAGCAGATTCTCAGTGTTAGTAGAAAAGTTATATTTTAAACATCTATGGTATTTGAATAATGCTGTGCTTATGTAGTATATTCATCCTTTCTCAATGCCTGATTCCCAATTGATTAGTATTTACTTAGTAGTCATTATTTTAATACAATTCTTCACTATCAACTTCTGAAGTTGGGAATTGCTGCCAGCTGATCGCTGCTGCCAAGCATAGGTATTTTCCTCATGCCCCTCTCCAGATGAGGTACCTTCAAGCAGGAACAAGGCAGCACTCAGTGGTCTACGTACAATCTAGGATTCCTTATTATTCTTTATTTTTATGTCCATAGACTGTATCAAGATCTCTACAAACCAAGGAGTTCAAGGTTTGTTTGACATCTTTGCCATCTCTATCCCTTTCTCAAAAGAAAGCTGCAAAGAGTGATGACAGCGAGCAGGTAACGAAGAATCACTGAACATGGTTGCTATTCATGTTGATATTCACATGGAAGGCTCTAGAGAAAGATTTGGCACCTGGAGATCTCAGTCTGCCCTAATAGGCTGGAGACAAATCACTGAACTGGCCCAACACCTGGTGATAAAGTGCTATAGTAGGTCAGGGTGTCACAAGACAGGTAGGAGGACAAGACTGCCTACAACATCAGAAGATAACTTTCTTATTGGCATTTAACTGGAGGTAATATGTACCACATAGAGTCTGCTACTCTCAAAACCTACAGGACATATGCTTAAATAGTACTGCAGAGTAGTAAAGAAAATGAAAAGATCTGGAGTACGAGAGATTTTGGTCTCCCTCTCAACATTTGCATGGTCTACATTTTGCACTTCAAACCACGTGCACCTGCCACGAGAGGAGCAGAGTCCCTAGGAGGTCGCGTTTGGGTAAAGGGGACACCTAAGTCAACACAAGGTCAGCACCCATTTGCGTGTAAAGGACGATGATATTCAGCTCTGACACCTGTGAAAGGGCACTAGCCCCAAACTGGCACAGTCTAAGCAAAGAGAAGAAAGGCTTGCTGGACAACAGGAATATAAAAGCAGACACATTTTCCATCTCTAATCCTGGCAAGTTCAGCAGAAGCTACTCTCAAGCAGTGACGTATACACCTTCAAACAAGTCAGAACTGTCAACAGAAAATATTAAATGGTTTAGTAAGCTGCTTCTAAAAGTTTCCTGAAGAGTGGAACTTAACCGCACGTGAAAGCCTCCAAGACCTAGTCTTGCCCTTTCTTCTCCACAGGGCACTGATCTGGATTTTTGTTCTCTGTTTTCTTTTGTTTCCTCTGATGCCCAAACAAATGCTCTGCTAGAACAGATTATAATGTGCATCATCCATTCCTGCGGCAAAAAGACTACGAAGCAAGCCCACATTTCCTTCCACTGCCAAAACCACTTAGACATTTTGGCAATGGAAGACACATTCTTTATGTTAACTGGCAGCTACTGTCTGACAGCTGTTCAGCAGCCTATCTGAAAAAATCCTGATGGCCTCACTCCAGTTCCTGACAGACTTATTCCAGATCACAAAGCTTCCAGTTTATTATAGCCCACAAGACTTCACCCAGTGAGTCCTGCGTCATCTCACTGTATTATACCTTTGCTACAAAGCTATATGCCATTTCTTCCGGAGAAAGACAGCTAATCTGATGTCTTTAAAGACTTGGCCAGATGGGGAACCTACCAAATTTATGCCTTAGTTCTTTCATAAATGAATCATCAGCATAATAAAGAGTATTACTTATTAGTAGCATGCATTTTATGTTCTGACTTCCAGACATTGAATCTTGTTATGCCACTGTCCTGTGTATCAAATCTCTGTCTGCTGGTAGTAGTATTCTCCCACATAGAGACTGACCTGGCAACATCTTACCCTTCTCTTGGATCAAAGCAAAAGCTCAGTCCCTCACAGCTTTTCTAGACTTACTGTTCTCCTTGCAACTCTCGTGAACTGAACTCTTTCACACAGTGCTGAATCTTCATCGCTCCTGTAACCGGAGATCAGCTGTGTTCCTTTATCGAGTACGCTATGCTGAGAGCTCATTTTTTGTTATCCACCACAAGCTGTATGTGCCCCTCAAACTGCAGTTCCTCCCCCTCTTGGATTGTGACCTACATTTGGTCTCTAGAAACAATCTCTTTTTCAACTGTTTCAATACTCTATCTTCATCAATATTCTATCTTCATCACCTAAGGCTGGTTGAATTAATTTAAAAAAGAGATTATCCTTCTCCCTCATTTGCCCCCCCCAACATCTACTTGAAGCCTGCTGGATTTTTATGAAGCCATTTTATGTTGTGTATAATTTACTCACAATAGCATTTATTTACAGTTTAAATGGTTGCTACCAAGATTTTCCTATGCATTTTTTTTCTTTATTGATTAGTAAGAGTCACCCTTAATCAGACTTGTTGGACTATGCAGCCCAGGTACTCCAGGGACAGCTAACATTAAGTGAATTACTTTTCTACTTCTAGGGGTGATGGGAGGGAGGAAAAAATCCAGGTATTGTTTTTTGAGTCACAGCTACAAAGATTTTCATCTCAGCTCAGCAATGTGACAGTTTTAAATGGCTTCTGCAACTTTTCACAGTATAGAAGATACATCTCAACGCTACTTGGCTGAGTTCCTCCCAGAAAAAAATGATTCTTCAGAAGTATCTCAAAACAAGAGACACTGTCTTTCAGTGAACATTGCCTAGTACTCTTCCTCAAGTCACCTGCCACATTAAAAAATAAGCATAAGGACACCAATATGCAGAATGTGGAGGAAACCAAATTCTCTTACCTATGTCCTTCCAGCCTGGACCACACACCTAATTGATTTAGAATTTCTTTGACATCGATGGCCCAGAATTTCTACGGACCTGCAACAGGATAGCACTGACACATCCATGTCAAAAACTAAGATACCTGAATTAATGAGTTACTTCAGAATAGCAAGAAAGGAAACATCTAGAACAGAGAGCACAACATTTTCTGGAAGTTGTATTTATTTTCTGCTGAAACATTTAAAGTTAGTTAATGCCAAGGAATTTTTCCTTTCTGACCTGTTGGGTTGGGAAGCATCTACAGTACCATGTCTTTTTGCTCATCTTGAATCTCTCTGGCAACAGGCAATCAATATCCTCTCCAACAACCATAAAGTAAATCAAAAGGCTTACAGAGGATTAGAACTGGATATCCCTGCTACTTTATGTGTTTAGTTTAAGCCATGTGAAAATTTGACATTTAAAGATGTTTTGAAACAAGTGCTTACTTAGAAAAACTCCTGGAGTTTGGCTGGGAGGAGACAGGTGTTCGGAATTGCTGCTATTTTTTTTTCTCAGCATCCAGGGATTAGTGCTATGAGACTGGATTCTTCTAAACTGGTCCTGGCAAAGGGTCTATACTAGGGAAAGTAAAGCTATAGAGTACGTTAAACTTACTATTTTCATCCACCACCAAATTTTTATGCACATAATGAAAATCAATCCTGGGCATACCTCTTCACAGCTACTTACAACACGACAATCCTCAGACAGTTGCCAAGGAGTAACATACTCACACTCCCCTCCATTTCATGGCTGCAGGATAATATCCTGAACGTGCAGCAGCTTGCTGCACTGGACTCCTGACCTCTAGTTGCTGCTGTAGACTTCCCTCTAACCTCTACCAAGACCATCCCCTCTCCATTTCTTTGAAGTTGTCAGCAATCATACAGAAAATACAATCGTACAATAGAACAACAAACTCATGCAATACGATAGACATTGCACATACAATGAAGATTAATTTCACAAAATCACAGAATAATTTAGGTCGGGAGGGATTCCTGGTGATTTCTAGTCCAATGCCCTGGCCAAAGTAGGGTCAGTTACAGCAGATTAGTCATGGCTTTGTCCAATTAGGTATTGAGTATCTCCAAGGATGGAGTGTCGACAGCCTCCCTGGGCAACCTCTTCCAGTGCTTAACCACCCCCACAGGGAAAAAAAGATTTCTTTGGATCTCCTCAGAAATTCCCGTGTTCCAGCTTGAGGATGTGGTTTCTCATCCTAACACCACACACCTTCAAGGTGAGCCTGGCTTCTTCTCCAAACCCTTCCATTAGGGCATGAAAGACTATCCACCATGAAAAAAAAGAATATACTCAATTTCTTTCCCCCATTTAAAACATTTTAGCCAAATACGAAACTGATATGGTCTTCAAAGCATTTTGCAATCACACAATTTTTATGGAAGAGCTGAAAATATTTGTAAAAAATACACTTTGAGAGGATGCTTCAGAAAGAGCCCTGTTAAAGACCTTATTCTGCGCATTCACAGATTTCAAAAGAAAACTGACTACTCAGTATTAAAGAAAAAGCAGAGAAGAGGAAGAAAAATTTCCTTTGTTAGTGCCAAAATCTTCAACTCTTTCAAAAAAAGGAAATCACATCCTGTAGTTCTAAAAGCTGCTGCAAGAATCAACACGGTATTTTTCCTTCCAGGAAGAAGAAAGTCAGTTTCCCATCGGGCGATCATGGCTAAAACAATTCATCTGCATTGTGATTAAATGAAACTTTTAAAATGTACTCAAAAGCTACATTCATTCCTCTAAGGAAGAATGACCTCCCTCATAATGAACTCTGAGGCTGGCAGCCAGCTTACAGAGGTTTTAGAATGACCAGTTTTGGCTCCAGAGTAGCTGGTAGCTTCATTTTGCATGTAGCATAGCAGATTTGGGGGCCTGCTGAGACATTGAAGAATGGACTCAAAAGTCTGCAACTGGGGCTGGAAAATGTTACTTTTATATTTAAGTAACATACTATAAACCTCAAATTTAGCTTTTATTTTAATTTTGTATCTTCAGATAAGCACTAGAACTGGATTAGTGTAGGCAATCTTAAATGCTATATTGTAGTTTTAAATGAGTATGACATGAGAAGAAAGCTCCTTACATACTAAAGAACATGAGTAGGATCAAGGTATGGACAACACTCCTGAATGCAGTTTGCCTACTAAAAATCCTAATCCATGTAAGAGCCAAAAGACACCCTACCTGCACCGGTGCAAAAGGTTACCTGTGAAGGAAAGCTGAGGAAAAGCTAAGATGATGGACAAGAGGACCAAAGGGTTCTGCAGATCGGACCCGCAAAGCACACAGCGGGGCCCCTCTGCACCCCACCACTGCGTACCTTTACTCCCAGCACTGCCTCGCTGCTGGTAAGACAACAAATTGAACAATGAAAGATGTATAGCTGCTGTACGCAGCCAACAGCTGCAGCTGGTCCATCCTGGCCTAGACAAAGCAGCAGGACAACTTTTAGGTACCTGGCTGGATTTCAGTACTTTGAGCTAGGCAGTGAGGCTCTGCAGAAGATGCCTGTTGCATACAGACTGGCAGCCAGGCTGGAACCCAGAAGCATGATCATGCCGCGTGACAAGAAGAGAACCTTGGCTCCAAGCTTTTTCAGATCTCAGGTGAGGACTTCTGCACACTCCAGAACCAGGTGCGGAAAACGCTGGCCAAGGAAAACTTCTTGAGAGCCTTTCTTCCAAAACCTGCTGGCCACGTGAAAAGAAGGCAACAGCCGGGGTGACAGCAGTGGGAGTCACTTATGTACACAGCAAGAACACACGCATGCGTGTAAGAGCACGGTCCATGTCTGCAGCTCTGCCTCCGTGCCCTCCTCCTCACCAATGCTTCAGAAGAACACAGTGGCCATCAGTGCACAATGCCAGGTACCCAATCTCAGAAACCCACATTTGTAGGAGACGTGAACTCTCTTCTGCATCTCTCCCTGCCTTTAGTAAGACATAGCTCAGGACTAGGAAGAGGGACCAGAGCTCCAGATTTAAACAGAAGAAAACACTCTTGGTTCCCCTGCACAAAGATGGGGTCCCACAAGTTTTCTGAATTTAACTGGGAAGGGATTTTCACCTTTGTAAATTCAGCCTTAGGTAGCTGAAGCCTCTTCTGGTGTGAGGTTTGGCCTGAAGTTACTGTACCTTAGAATAATACTGCCCCTGCTGCTACAGTACCAGTCTTTTTTTTCAGATTCAATGTATCAGACACATTATTGCTGCATTAAATCAAAATAGAACATAAAGAGCTCAGACGTGAGCCTGCAAATGCAATTAAATGTTAAGAGTCCAATAGCCATCCTATAGATGGATGCACAGCTGGCAAAGTTGGGAAAGCAGTTTGCTAGTGAAAGATCTCTCTGAACCAAACCTCTATTCCTTTGGGGTCAACATCAAGGCAACAATCCTATTCCAGAGACCCTTTTAAAAGGATATACATGTTTAGTCTTAATTATCAAGAGGGCATTCCATTCAGTCAAAAAGGATCAAAACCAAAAAAGTTTTGTTTGTATTCTAATACTCAATGCCTATTTCTGTGGGACTCCTGGCTAGACAATATAACCAAGCTAAGAACATAACAGGAGTAAAGTGGGAGGGGGGACGACTGGAAGAATTCATACCAACCCATACAGTTTTCATACATTTTTCTCCAGCACACGTTATTGTCAGAGGCACGATGCTAGCACAGGAAGACATGCCCAAATTAGATTCTCTCTAGCTACTGTAGTTATTAACCACAAACCAAGTCACAAGGAAAGAGACACAAGAACAAGCTGTACGAATTCAAGTACGTGGGCATTTCATCTGACGTGAAGGGCAAAACACCACAATTTCCCTGCAGCCCCCATGAAAACAAATCTACTTTGACAAGACTGATCTGACGCCCCTCAGTCTTGCCTGCATTTTCTCTGCAGCCATATCCAGCAACAGGGATCTCCACGGGCCTTCAGGCATACGGCCCTTCCCTCCACTGGCCTATATCTGCATCTGTGTTACTAGTAATAGAGCACAGTAATAGAGATAAGCAAAATATAGGCCATTTGCTTTCCTCTGGAATTTAAATCTACTTTCAGGCTGCAGCAGCAAGTGTATATGAAACACATAAGCACTGTAAAAGCCCTAAGACTTAGGCACGATGAACTCAAGGGAAGAATGGGATTCTGCACTAGCACGAAGTACAGTATGCAATTACAACGACTACAAATATTTTATGTGGAAGATTTATTGGCAAACCTCCACAGGGCCTGTAATCCCTAGCACAATTTCCTGTTCTCTTATTAAAGGAAGATAACCTTTTGGCAATTGTTTTTTATAAGATGACAGTAATTGCTCATGATAAAGAGCTTAATTAGAGAAAGATAAAGTATTTAATTGAAGAAAATGTCAGCAAAATATATTCTGTATAATTCTCAATTTTTATAATACTTGATAAAATGAAAAAAAGTCTTAAATTTAGCACAAGAAAATATTTAACAAAACATAGGATGGGGATTGGAAAACACTTTCCAGCCAGCTGCAGACAGCTGGACGACAGCATACACATAATAGACTTTCCCTTGGGTCATTTGTGGGTGTCTTGTTGGAAATGGAAGTAACTGTGATATACACAGACTTCTAATGAAATGTTGTAATGGAGCCCTTTGTTACCGTGTGACTGGGACACCGCATGACTGCGTGCTTCATTTTACTCAGAAATGAAGCCTGAGGAATTTTAATCAAACACAAACGCAACACAACATACAGCATGACCAAAAGTAATCTAAGACATCTTGTCTTAGACAAATGCCATCCTAAAATGTTAGCAGTTTCTAGCCTTGAACAAAAGAACCCCCAAACCCCACAACATGCGATAAACTGAGAGGCACAGAAATATGAGGATTATGAAGCATGAAGACAAGGATAGGCAACAACTGCTCCATGCCTGTAGGTGCTCAGAGTTGCCGCAGCAACACGAGACAGGCTGGAGGAGGCAGAAAGCAGCAAGGAGGCATCTGGGACCACATTGCTCACACCCTCCCACCCCACAGCTCGTACATGCCACTAAGTGTTGGCAGTTCCAAGACATCTAAACTGCAGAGGAAAGACCACCAGGAAATACGCAGACCGAAAAAAAAATTCACCAAATATTAAGCGGACTTTGCACTGGCTTGACTTCTGCAAATACCAGCTCCTGGATCAACTTCTAGACACTTCTACCCACCAGAAGCAAAACACAGGCTTAAGAAACAGGGCACTAAACAGCACACCTCAGCCAGCAGTTAAGCGTGGATCCCAGCTCTGTGTCAAGTTGAGCTTCTCCTACCAAGCCGTACTGGTTTGCATACAGGTGCTGTCAGGAGCACACTTGCACAGAGCACCCTGGAAGGGGAGAAGTTGCATTGGAGCGACATCAAAAGCTCTCCCTCAACAAGGAAGACCAAGACAGATGTTTTGAATATAAATGTCTGCCGGGCAGCCAGTGAAGTGACAGAATACAAACAAGCCACAGCTCACGGAGTTCTAGCCTGCCCCTTAATTACATGTAGACAGCACACGCTAATGAAGCACTTAGGGCTCAGTGTCTTTTCAGGTAGCAGCAACTGCTGCTCCAGGGCAGCAAAACAGAGTAAAGCTGATCCACGTTTGGAAGCAGAAGCCTTGGGATTAAACAAAAACAAGCAAAGGAACCACGTTGTTCATTTGGCTGTAGGGAAAAATTTAAGAAGAAAAACTCCCTTCAAAACAAGAAGGGAAAGTCAGGAACAGCAAAAGGTTAACTCATCCCAGAACAGGAGATGACATGCGTTCAGAGCTCCCCACAGCTGATGACTACCTGCAGGGCTGGCAAAGAGAGTGAAATCGGCCTGACATAGGAAAGCACCAAATGTCAGGGAAGTGAAGTCAAAATCATGCAGCTGAGATCTGTTTATCGTTATTTAGATCCTGAATTGGCAAGGCGTGAAAGCACAAGAACAGACCTTAGACACTTCGGACACTTAGGTCAGGCGTGTGCATAGGCCTCATCAGCAACGTAATTTATGCAGTAGTTTATGCAATATTTAGCCACATTCACTATGCATCACTTATCTGGTGGACCAGAAAATTAATCTTAGGCACACCTAGAGGTAACAGAAGATGCAGACAAATGTCCCTTCCTGGGTCCCACTAAGAAGAGGTGCCTGCCCTGAAGTGTTCACTACCCCATGTCTAAGCAGGAGGGGTGCTGCTCCCCCAGGTCTGCCACTGCAAACCCCGCGGGAGCCAGGAGCTCTCAGATGAGCAAGCTGAGCGGAGAGTAACAAACACCCGGGTGCTGGTACGTGGCTTGTGTGCAGGGTCCACATCTGCCTCTGCCCAAAGGGAATAAGCATTTCATGGAAGCATTTTCTCCAGATGTAAAACTAGTTTCAAAAGCCAGAGAGAACCTGGAAATGTATCTCTTTGCTTGGCCTGGCCTCAGAGCCTAATGCGAGACACTCACGGCAAACCTGGGCTCACGCCAGCAGCAGTTCTAACATGGAGCTTTTTCCTCATTTCCACAGCAACCAGCTCGAGAGGTTTACATTCATGATCCTAAGCACACACGGATACGAAAAAAGGAACGAGGAAACCAACCTTTAGGACAGTTATGGAAGGTGGCAGAAAGAATTGGCATCTCATCCGTCCTCCTGCATGGAGTCACCAGGTCTCCGAGAAAATGAACTGATAGTCTAAGGCAACACGCAACCCTTGAGACAACATGCATTTCAAGCACACGTACAGAAACACCACTTTCAAAGGGCCAAATCCAAGCCCTGCTGAAGCCCAGGTGAGTCCTGTAAGGCCACAAACAGCTAATTTTGCATACCTGTGAACAACTTCAAGCTCTAGCAAGATTTCAGTCTAAAACAAATAGAAGAAATCCTGGTCATCTCTGTGTGAAGTTTATCAGTAAGGGCAAGCAGTCACCTAAAGGACAATATAGCGTATGTGTCCAGCTAATTTTCATTCAGCTGCTTTCTTCTAACTAAATATATTTCGTGCTCCTTGGAAACTATCCAGGAACAGGTCATAGATAAGCACTGTTACTAGAAACCACAAGAACAAGATACTTCTGAAATACAGGATAAACATTTCAAAGCCTTGTTATAGCACGTGTGCATGCACTCCTACACATATATGGAGAAATTATTTGTTTAGGGACTAATCAGAAGTGCAAATAATATCTACGTAGCACTCAGCTGGACTGAGCACTTTCCAGTCCCCCTCTTTTCCTCCCCTCCTGTTGAGATCTGTTCAGAGCAATTCACTGAGAGCGATCTCAGTTGAAAAAGTTCTCTCCTCTTTGTAGTGCATCCTTAAGTGCTACCCTTGAATCACACTCGCTAAAATGCTTTCCCAGCTCAGAGGCGTACGAGCCAGCACAGGACAGCAACATCCTCGGTCTGCATGTGGCATTCTGTCCTCGTTTCAGCTGGGATAGAGTTAATTTTCTTCCTAGTAGCTGGTATAGTGCTGAGTTTTTGATCTAGTATGAGAAGAATGTTGATAACACACTGATGTTTTAGTTGTTGCTAAGTAGTGCTTAGGCTAGACAAGGACTTTCTTTTTCAGCTTCCCATGCTCTGCCAGGTGCACAAGAAGCTGGGAGGGGGCACAGCCAGGACAGCTGACCCAAACTGACCAAAGGGCTATTCCATACCATATGATGCCATGCTCAGTATATAAACTGGGGGGAGTTGGCCAGGGGGCAGCGATCGCTGCTCGGGGACTGGCTGGGCATCGGTCAGCGAGTAGTGAGCAACTGCATTGTGCATCACTTGTTTTGTATATTCTTTTATCATTATTATTATTATTTTCTCTTCCTCTGCTGTCCTATTAAATTGCCTTTATCTCAACCCATGGGTTTTACTTTTTTTCCCCCCCGATTCTCTCCCCCATCCCACTGCGGGGGGGGCAGGTGAGCAAGCAGCTGTGTGGTGCTTAGTTGCTGACTGGGGTTAAACCACGACACACTCTGTACATCAGCTGGGTAGCATATGGCCCAAACATGAAAAGCCAGTAGTTCAGAAATTACTTGCACCATCTCCTACACACCTTAAGAATTTGCAAGTTGGGCTCCTGTGAATGCACCTCCACCGACGGGAACTTTGAAACAAAGCTACAGGAGGTTGCAGAGAGTTTCACAAGACCCCGCTTGCCTAATTGGAAACAGAAGCGTATTTTTCTTAGCAACTGACATCTCATGAGACTCACTGCTTTCTGAAGTACAAAGCATGTGTGCAGGGAAATACAAGCTCTGTCATATGACCTTCATGTCTTTCATAATCATTTTGGGGAAAAAAAATGCGTCAGCCTTTGGCACATCAGGTGGCCTTTTCCTGACTAAAATGTGATGTCTGTTTTGTTTTAACAACTGAAAATCATTATCTTTCCAAGCAACTGGTGGCTTAACCATTTTTTTCAGTGTCCTTGTCTCTTGTATCTTAAGTTTCCACAGAGGTAAAGCAATGGCAAGTAAGTCTACAGAAGTATGAAATCCATTGCTATCCCCAACCCAAACCAGTTGACTTCATTTATACTTGCACTGAGCTTGGCTCTCCTCAAAAGCATTAGACCAGCATTTTAAATGAATATTAATTCCTACAATTTATACTGTGCTATTTGTCACAAGCACTACCAGATTTCTTTTTGAAACACCGCCCTGCAAACTGCAAGTGGTTGAACGAAGTATTTTGCTTGTGCACAACCCAGTCTTACATTAAAACTTAATGGCCATACTCCTCCACTGTTCATATACTGTGTGCCGAGACAATGCCTATCATAAAATGGCCCACACTTAAGGCAAAGGGCAAATAAAATAGCCATAAATTTAAATGGTGTTCTAACTGTGCAATTTAAGATGGGTTGTTTATGAGCCTTCACTGAAGAAATAGGCCATGGTTTTAAATACTGAAAAAAACCCAGAGATCTGCTTAAGAAACATATTTTCCTTATTTTAAGGTCAGCTTTTAAACATCTGCATCTGTTAAGCATTTTATTTCCACGGACATACCAAACACTAATGACAGATACAGTTGCTATTTTAATTCACTTCAGGGCTTCAAAATATGGTCCTATTTTGATACAGTAATACGTAGTCATGTTTCTTAGGAAGATCATTAGCAATGCTAAGGGAGTATTTCTATAGCTCTAAAGCAAGTGCTGAAGCTCTTCAAAGCAGGTAAAACATGTCATATATAAAACATGTTCATCTTTACATCAGCAAATAATATTTTTCAGTAGGCTATCATACAGCTTAACCACCATCCACCCTTAGTTTAATCCTGTAGAGGACAAAACTCTTGAACTCCTTGATACCTGTATCAAACCTTTCACTTTGGCCACCACGATCTATTGCCCTCATCACTGTAATTCCACTCTTCTGCAGCAGACAGCAAGCACAGCTGCAGTCCTGCAAGTCCTCCAACTTACTGTGGTGAAGGCTGGGACTCCCACAGGCGCTGGGTAAGAGACACCTCCACCTCAGATACTCTCAGCATCACTTCAGAAGACCAAACCACCCAGGAAGCAGATGAGTAGTGGGAACGTGCACTTACAAGGACCGAGAAGTTGGGCCGCAGAGAGATCACTGAGTGTTATTTGCACTTGCTGTTGTCCCCACTGTTCGTTGCCAGTGCCCCCAAACCAACTGACGCTGCATTAATAGCACAGCCCTAGTCGGCACCAGCACGGGCTGCTGGGCCGAGAGTTAAACTTGGTCATAGGCAAACAGGGGTGTGAAAGGCCTTTCCATCCAAGTGAGGTCTGCATGCACACATCTATGGGGACCAAAACACCGTGGCATGCCTGTACTGGACAGTACAACAGTTGTTGAAACCATAAGGAAGACATGGCACTGTTCAGCAATTTGTTCATCAAGTTAAGAGAGGAGGAGGTGAGCTATCTTCACTTTCCTTACATTAACTTAGCACTTTTATAATGCAGCAAGTCAATACAGGACACAGAACATTACCATGTGCAAATGTGGCTCACACTGTTGAGTAATACCGCTATTTTAAACCCTCTGCTGCTAAGCAACACTGACAGTATGGTTAGAACATTTTGGAAATACCGAATGCTTCAGTTCTTTCCCCCCCACACATGTACAAAAGCTGCTCCCGCACTGTACATCCATCCAGAAGCTATTCAAAGATGGGGCTTCAGTTTTTATCAGGCTGGTTCTCCATAGCGTTGCAAGGACACTGGTCATATTTGCACAGAAGCAGCCCCTTCTGGCCCCTGAACTTGTATTTAGGCATGCCGAAAGCACCGTTCCCAGAAATGCTCGGCAGTCAGCTGCTTGTGTTGGACACTCACAGCTAACAAAGAAAAAAAAAAATGTTCAGTCCCTTAATTCAAGAACAACATGGGCTGGGATCACCTCCAAATATTGTGCTTACCTGAACTGTCCAAAAAAAGGGCAGTTTATGTCCCTTCTTTTAAGAGCCAGAAGGGTATTTAGACCACAAGATGGGGACCAGGGGGGTAAAGCCCCTCCCACTGTAAGGGAAGATCAGGTTCGTGACCACCTGAGGAACCTGAATATACATAAGTCTATAGGACCTGATGAGATGCATCCCAGAGTCCTGAAGGAGTTGGCTTGATGAAGTTGCTAAGCCACTCTCCATGATATTTGAAAAGTCATGGCAGTCAGGTGAAGTCCCCCATGACTGGAAGAAGGGAAACATTGCACCCATTTTTAAAAAGGGTAGAAAGGAGGACCCTGGGAATTACCGACCTGTCAGCCTCACCTCTGTGCCTGGCAAGATCATGGAACAGATCCTCCTAGAAGCAATGCTAAAGCACACGGAGGACAGGGAGGTGATTCGAGACAGCCAGCATGGCTTCACCAAGGGCAAGTCCTGCCTGACTAACCTGGTGGCTTTCTATGATGGAGTAACTGCATCAGTGGACAAGGGAAAAGCAATGGATGTCATCTATCTGGACTTCCAAAAAGCCTTCGACACGGTCCCCCACAACATCCTTCTCTCTAAATTGGAGAGATATGGATTTGATGGGTGGACTGTTCGGTGGATAAGGAACTGGTTGGATGGTCGCAACCAGAGGGTAGTGGTCAACGGCTCGATGTCCAAATGGAGACTGGTAACAAGTGGTGTTCCTCAGGGGTCCGTACTGGGACCAGTGCTGTTTAATATTTTCATCAATGACATAGACAGCGAGATCGAGTGCACCCTCAGCAAGTTTGCAGATGACACCAAGCTGAGTGGTGCAGTTGACACGCCTGAGGGACGGGATGTCATCCAAAGGGACCTGGACAGGCTGGAGAGGTGGGCCTGTGCAAACCTCATGAGGTTCAACAAGGCCAAGTGCAAGGTCCTGCACCTGGGTCGGGGCAACCCCCGATATCAATACAGGCTGGGAGATGAGGGGATTGAGAGCAGCCCTGCGGAGAAGGACTTGGGGGTACTGGTGGATGAAAAGCTGGACATGAGCCAGCAGTGTGCGCTTGCAGCCCAGAAGGCCAACCGTATCCTGGGCTGCATCAAAAGAAGCGTGGCCAGCAGGTCGAGGGAGGTGATTCTGCCCCTCTACTCGGCTCTGGTGAGACCCCACCTGGAGTACTGCGTCCAGCTCTGGAGCCCTCAGCACAAGAAGGACATGGAGCTGTTGGAGCGGGTCCAGAAGAGGGCCACAAAAATGATCCGAGGGCTGGAGCACCTCTCCTACGAGGACAGGCTGAGAGAGTTGGGGTTCAGCCTGGAGAAGAGAAGGCTGCGGGGAGACCTTATTGCGGCCTTTCAGTACTTAAAGGGGGCCTATAGGAAAGATGGGGACAGTCTTTTTAGTAAGGCCTGTTGTGACAGGACAAGGACTAATGGTTTTAAACTAAAGGAGGGGAGATTTAGGCTAGATATAAGGAAAAAATTTTTTACAATGAGGGTGGTGAAGCACTGGAACAGGTTGCCCAGAGAGGTAGTGGAGGCCCCATCCGTGGAAACATTCAAGGTCAGGTTGGACGGGGCTCTGAGCAACCTGATCTAGTTGATGATGTCCCTGCTCACTGCAGCGGGGTTGGACTAGATGACCTCTAAAGGTCCCTTCCAACCCAAAGCATTCTATGATTCTATGATTCTATTTCTGACCAGCACTACAACCCAAAGAGTAATGGCTAACTGCTAACATGAAAAATTTCCAATGCTTGCAGAGCAACAGGGACAGAAAAGAGCACAGGGAAAGCACAACATTTAATGTCTTAGGAGGCAGCCAAGATATGGGAGGACTTTGGTGAAACTGCACTTACTACACTGAGGAACACTTATTTTAAACCCTTCTATTTACCTACACTCCAGTAGGAGAAGGCGTGAAACGAAGCCTGAAGGGCTCTAGCCCAGAAGCTGCCAGCAGTTAGTCCCTTTAAACTGGTCTCACTGCGTGAAGGACTTTTGCACTCCTCTCTTTCCCAAGCAACCGGAGCAAAATGGCCTGGAGCCCATTAACTCTGTTTCCTCTTGGATGGACTGTTTCACAAGGCTTGTCCGTGCTTCCACAGGCAGAAACATACCTCTGAGATATGCCTGATTAAGAAACGTTGCCCAATTTTGACAGAACATACTTCAAACTTTCAATAAGCTTACTCCTCTCATTGTTATTCTAATTTATTCAAGAGTACTTCATTTTGCCACAGACTTTAGCAAGGTTACAAATACTCATGTCTCTCCAACTATTAATTTTATGGCATCTTTCACTTCGTATATTTACCCGTCTATTAACTTACATGGATGATTTAACTGCTAATCATTTCTACTAACACCCTTTTAGACATTTGTGACTTCAATACTGAAGATGTAGGTGGCTGGAAAGACTCCTCCTCCCTCCTGCGATCTAAATTAAAATGATGTGACCAGGACAGCGTGCCTCACACATCCTATACTTCTTTGACAGATAGCACAGGTCTAGACCCAATTTCCACCCGAAAAGTGAATCACTGAAGAATGGCAAGGCAAATCTTCTCTTAAGTAGGCACACTACAGCCTCCTGGGGAGAGAGCGACATAAGATAGATGTAGAATCCAAGTTTGGGTATCATAAAGGTACCATTATGTAAGATGCATTGGAAAAAAATTGTGTTTATCTTCTGGTTGACTGGTTTTTACTGGAACAGACCCTAATTTGGTCTGACGAGAACTGTATTACTGTATGATTATACTGTAGTTGAAAAAGGTATTCCTACCTACAGAAAATGCATTTAAGATAATGTCTCTTTGGACCATTCTCTGCTTAGTCCAAAATAAGGTCCAGCAGTCCACTCTCCATAATTAACAGAGCCTGGTAATCCTAATCCCATCACATATGTCTCCCTGACATATCTCAGTGATCAACTGCTATCAACGACTATCTCAGTGATCAACTGCTGTGGAAGACAACATCATTCAAACAGTGGCCTTCAGCCTGCAGTATTTAAAAGCCGTCTTCAGCTACCGAAAGACAACTCTCTTCTCTCTTTTCATCATGACACACTGCAAAACAAGAGACTACAGCATGACTAATGAATCCCTGAATTCCCATCTGCCAACACAAGTCAGTCAGTGTTTCGCCCGCTCGCCCCCAACTACTTAGCGCTCCAAAGCGTCTGTTGAGCACTGCACCTGATCCGCCTCAAAATGGGATGGCTGAGAACTGCAGCACATGCCACGCAACTGAAGTCTTCCTGGCAGGGCACTGGACACCTCTCGCTTGCTTACACTGTTAGACAAAAGGGTATTTTTGATAGCTTTCTCTTCTTTTGTTCCACCGTCAAGTTTCATTGGCTGTAAATCACAGGAAGACCACAAAAAAGTGTTCATTTTCATTTCCACGTCCAGTATCAAGGTTTACTTTCACAACTGCTGGAGTATAAGACAGGCACAGATCATTACCTAGTATGTAATTTAATGAGTTGCTTGCAAATTTTCTGTCCTCATTTGAAGTCTCTTCTTTACATTAAAACCCTCAATGCCAAAAAACCCCCTGATTCTTTCTGGAGCATTTCCTGCCGAATTTAAGGCAGGACGAAAAACTGAGCAATTAATTTAGATATGCTTAAAACAATGTACCTTCAAGGTCCAAACTATTGAAAGGGGGAAACAGAGTGGAAGTGAGGGAGCTCATTCTCCTCTGCCTATTTCAGTTGTCACTCAATGACCTGGTTTGCAGAGCCCAGTAAGTCAAAATCATCCTCCATCTCCTCTGTTCTCTCTCCCTTTTCCTCAGTCTACCAACAGTGGGCCCCACCAAATCTGAAATCAAACACTGCTACAACCTTGCTGGCAAGTAAAACCTAGAGCACAGATACTCAATAAGGGCAGAATAAAAATCAACTAAAGGTAGCATGGAGGGGACTCCACAGACATTTTGATGCAAGTTTGTTCCATCCAGTGAAATGCAGAAATGTCACCGACCTGCTGAGGGTACCTTGCCCACCCTGCAGCTCTGTTGCATGAGGGTATTCGTGTTCTGCTGAGAAACAACCATGTGCTGTAAGCTGTCCTGATCAGCAAAAGTATTACTGCATTAGCACCTACAAGGCTCAATTAGGGAGAAGGCTCCTGCTGTGCTAGGCATGTCAGAAACGAAGAAAGCAGACTGCTGTAATCCTAGACTGAATTCTCTGCCATATAGACCAGTTGCAGGAGCTGAACAAAAGAAACAGATGGGAGGGAATATCCCTGAACTAAAAGGATAAAGCAATAGTGAAATCAGGGCACATTCTATCAAAATCTGAGACTTCAATCAGATGTTTGAGATCATGGGCAGCCTCATACTACCAAGGCAGGTGCACTCTGGAAAGGGATGTTTAGCTAAGCATCACTTTTCCAGACGGGGAGCTCTTTCCACATGCACATGGCAGTGCTAAGAACCAGAAAGCGTGTGCAAAAAAATGCACAATGAAAGTCAACAGAGTTGTTTGAGCACGAATTCATATCCAGACCAAGCTGGTGTCAGAATACCTTGTTTGTTCACACACATAAAAAATGAAAAATGCTTTAAGCAATTTTTGTGCTTTTGGGAACATACTCGGTAACAATCCAGCAGCAGGCTAGCTCAGAGCAGGCAAAAGTCAGCAATGTACCACCATATATTGTTACCAAATCCCACTAGTGTATGCATAGGATACTGCAATTAGGAAAGGGGTTGGTTTTTTCCCCTCATCACTTCTTGTTCACAAGGACACAAAGGTCAAATGTGGCTTAAATAAGTAGCCACTGCTCAATGTTGTCAGAGAAAAAGTCAATGGAACACACCAGTCATACTGTCATGAAGACGCAAAGGACAGGGGAAAGACAATGGCAGTCATTCATTTTTTAAAATGACGTGTTGCAGCAAGACTTTCAGGCAGTGCTTTCCTCAACAGAAAGCAGCAAATATGATCAAATGCCCATCCCCCTGCTTCGTTCACTTGATTTTCTGAACAGAACAAACAACTAATGTGAAGTAGAATCACCCATCCTTTACTTCTCCAAAAACTCTTCCAAGAGCACCTGGTTATAGAGAATGATGCCTGGCCTCTCAATTTCTGATGCATCATAACCAAAGCTGTCACGGAAAAAGAAAATATTCTTCCTATGAAACTGGGAACAATTTGTTTCCATGGCAGCAAGAACAGTGATGAGCAGCTCTGGCAAATAGCTCAAGAATTATTAGGAGCACAACATGGATCAGATGATTTACATACAACATAAATAGTGCAGGAGGCGACGAGAGCAAGCAATAGCCTTTGAAGTATAAGAATGATAGAGCCAATCATCGGATCTGGACTTCTGTCTTTCCCTTTCATCCCTGTGTGGAGTCAGGAGAAAACTGTCAGCACAGATGGGTAAACAGCACTGGAGGATATAGGATGGCATCTCTGAATCATAACACTGTAATCCCAAAGTGGGCTTGCAACAGCCGACATCTGCGCAAGAACAGCAGTAATTTTAACAATTTTCAAAGTGAGGTGTAAACTTTGTTTAATCTACACTCTGCAACACACTGTCAACTGTTACCTGAAACAGTCTGACAGACGCTGTACTACTCTGTTTGCGGAATCTGCACATCTAAAACAACATCCACTCAAAACTCCTTTTCATCAGTGAAACGAGTGTTATTCATCCTCAGCTTTGAGGGGACTGACACAGAAGTTCAAGGTGACATGAACCCATGAGGAGAACCCAAGTCAGGCTCCTAGCCATCTGTCCTGAGCACAGGATCCCACTCCCTCTCTCCACCTGTTGGTCCATAAATGCCCTAAGTTATTCGTGGATCTCACCTTAATATTGTTGTGTCTCGGCTCTTTACAACCTTGAACTAGAATTTTGGTTCCAAAACTAAGTGAACTAGACACACTGATTGTCAACCAGCTGCAACAGTTTCTGAAACAGGACAGTTGCTAAAAAAAACCTCCAAAAAAATCAAAAAAAAACCCACAAAACCCAACAAATTCTGTAATTTTTAAAGTACAAGAAGTTGCACATCGGTCAGAAGTTTCTACACTGTGATAGGAGATTAAACTACCTGTAAAGTTTTTCTACATGGATTCACTTCATTTGGTTTATTATTAATACTGAAGATTGCTAGCAGGTGCATTTTGAGAGCAATATTGCTAACGCCGTTATGATGCTGCAACCTTGAAGGCACCTTGAAGAATGAGTAGCATCACAGCTATGCCAGGGCTAATCCACTTAAGAAAATCAAGATGAAATTCCTCACTTGACATTTCTGAGAACAAGGTGACCAAGTTTTAACAAACCTGTCATTGAAGGTACTTTGTATAAGACAACTCAGAAGTTTTCATGGAGATTATATCCAGTCTCCAGTATAGATTATATCCATATAGCTTGATGCAGATACCTAACTGAAAAAATCAGGTGGAGCAAATTCCTTTCTTCGATGTGGAACAACAAAGCATTCTGCTGTCCCCTTCAGGTTCCTTAGCCCCACGTTACACAACAAGAAACCTTCCCTCAACTAATGAGAAGTGTGCCAGAGACAAGCCTTGAAAGAAGCTAGACCTGACATCTTCCTGTTTGGGGAATTATCTTTTGCAGCCATCAAGTAGTCTTGAAATAATAGCATGGGAAGATAAGCACTATAAGGGTACATCCATCCCCCAGGAAATAAACATGTCCATATGTATACACAGAGAAAAAAATATCTATAGCATGATGTTTGTGGGAACATGGGAACAGGAATTTTGTGTTGCTTAAAAATATAAGTAATTATGCCCAGCTGTGTCAGAGCAATAGCCATCTAGCCCAGTATTCTGACTCAGAGAATGACAAAAGCAGATGCTATTTAGAAAGATCATGCGAGTCTGGCCATTTTTTGCAGCTCTTTCCCCTTATACTCCCTGAGGATTTGGAATTGCTATATTAAAGAAGCTAGTGGGTACTTGGAACTTACCACCGAAATTTTCCCTGAAATCCTGAATCCTTTACTACCTGTAAATTACAGCCTTCCAACATTAACCCTTGCTGTGGTAGATGCTGTAGCATCAACAGCATTGATCAACAGCAGTGCACAGATTTCAGCGACACAAAACAGCCTCAAAACAAGACACAGGCAGGTATCTGCAACTCATTAATACAATTTTTCCTTTTATTATCTGTGTATTTCAAAGGGAGAAGAGTCCTCCTTTAAGTTAGTTCAACTCCTATTTGTTCATTTGGCAGCACTTAAAGTTGCATTCTATTAAAAATTACTGAAGCCAAGCCAATGTGCACTGGGGATCCTGGCAGAAGAACGTAGGTACCATCTTGATTTCCTTTCTAAATGGTATGAAGGCCCTTTCCAGCAAATAATATTTTTACATTTCATTGTCCTATTTTAACCCACCATTTTCGCAATTGTTCCTCCTGAACAATTAGACCACATTTCTTTGCTTGCACAGTATTACAGCACTACAAGGGACCAAGAGGCCACCAGCACCATATCACACAAAGTCAAGCTCAGTCACCTGAGCTTACCATAGCTCTGAAGCATCTGCTTCCACCATGCTTAGCCTCAGTCACGAGCCAATAACAAACCCCAGGCCTTATTCTCTTGAACACATTCGCGTAAAGTGTCAAAAAGCCACGTATTGAAGTTAAATTTCCACCCTTGCAGTCCGTGAAGAAGGTTGCCCACATGGCAAGCAAGCTGTTTAAAAGCTTATCTCTGCACCAGTTCAGTTTACTGTCTAGCCAGGAAACACTTCTGCCTCCCCCTGCTCGAAGGACATCAGGGTTATTCAAGTTTAGCAAGAGCAGCCATTATTCTGGTTAAAAGCAACAAAACGTCACCCTTTGAGTATACTAACTGCAGGAAAGCTTTGGGGTGAGAAGAAAAGCCCAGGGAAAAAACAAATACATAAAGGGTATAGTTACCCTTCGATCCATGGAGAAAGATCTTGCTTGGGACTGGATCTTAGTTAAAGGGCTGCATAAGTACGCTGTTACCTTTTTTAAGCTCGATATGGAAGCATTGTGGCTTCCATCATTCCAAACTATGATAAGCAAGCGGCATGTGACATTGGCTCCACAGAAACCTCTTCTGGTGGCAAGTGTTTGCTGAGTTTTGATGTACCTGGCAAGCCCAAGGAGGCAGGGTCTCAAACATTTAAATCTCAAACACTTAAAACACAAGCTTATAAAGCACTGCCTGCATTAGCCTGACTTAGCAGACTTGCTCCAGATCAAGGGTACCCCCACACCCACTGCCGATGCCCTCCTTCACTGCATGCCTGAATAGACTCAGACTAAAAGCTAAGCACAGAAGCAGCCAGGAGGAGTTGAAGGATCACTTGAACTTGTCAGGGAAAGCTCCCTGGTTGCTGTTAGGCCAACAATACCCTTCTGGTTGAAACAGGTTGGATTAAATGGAAGCACATCAGTCAAGAGGCCGGTCCCTTCAGGCTCTCTCAACAGCCAACACTGCCAGAGCATAGCTGACACCCGCTGCCATCTCCAAAGGGCTCTTCTACAAGCTCCCTCCTGCCACCCCGCACGGTTACCTAGAGAAAGCCTCCTCAGCTATGAGGCTAAAGTTAGCTGGTAACATAGAAACGCGTTCTCACTACCCACATCTCCAGATGTCAGATTAATTTAAGCATATTTAACTATATTCAAAATCTATGCATTCCCAGGAAAACAAGTGCGCTAATTCATGCCTGTGAGAACTTCAGCCAGCAAATCCAGAAGCGACACAAAAGTGATAAACAGGTTAGATAGTGGAAATAATCATGTATTTAGTCTTGGCTGTAATTCGTCAATATAGGGCTTTTAGCAAGCAAAAAGCACAGAGACCTAGAAAATGAAGCACTGCCAGAAAGATCAGCTGCTAGAAGCAACACTGCCATCTCATGATTTTATTTCAAGTCTCATCATATTCAGTGCTTTCATCAGGGCTTCAGCTTCTCAAATGTTAAACCTCAGCTGAAAGTTGTTTAAAAAAAAAAAACAACCAACCAAAACAAAACCAAATTTTCTAGCCTCCGTGTTTTCTGAGAAAAATCCTGAGAACGTAACCTTCAACAACTCACAAACAGGCAAAACTGAGGAACCCAAAGCACACAATTTAAAAACAAACTGTGTGCTTTTGGGTCATGAGTTTCCAACAGCCCGACCTTCTGCATCAGACCGCCGTCCTCATGACCTAGGTAAGCGTAGCTGGAAACCCAGCAGATGAGTTCACAGACTGATTTGAGAAGGTCTGACCCTCTGCTCTGCTGGCTCCAGAGCTCAACTTTTGGGCATCCGAGGGGAGAAAAAAAAAAAGGTCAAAGATAAGAGCCCACACCTTCCTTGCACTACAACTGCTGGAAGGGACCAGCATATCCCAGAGCTTGGTAGCATTTCTAGTTTCTAGCAAAAACTAAACACACCTGATGGACAAACCACCCACACATCCCCTCTCCCCCACTGACAATTTACTGGCCAAAGGGCTTTACAAACAGGCCTTGGTGTTCACAAGCACATGAAGAGTCATTTAAACCTGAAGCAAGAAGGCCTTTTTGCTGTTCAGACCAATGCCTTGCTCTTTGGCTGAAAAGGATGGAGGCACAACCTAGACACCAATTCCACTCCATGACATTTCTCGCCCTGGCTCCAGCTTCTCCCCACCATGCAAACACTCTCCATGCTCTCCCTGGCATGCAAACCCACTGATGTGCTTTCTCTGGCCCAGCAGGAGCAGGGAAAAGCCCTGGACCCACATCAATTTGAAGCATCCTCTCAGCGATAAACATGAGGTTTCTTACTAACAGCTCAAGGCCTCTCTTGATTATATCCATTTTATTCCATCCATGACAGCTGGAAGGCTTCCAAGCAACTTTACCTACCTGTGGGCCTGAATTATTTTGGGAGGGCAGGAAGTGGTTAAGCCAGACCACAGATACTCCTGCACCGAAGCAAGCAAGCCTCACCAAAGAGCACACGGGGCACAGCACCCCAAGTCCCCCCGGCTGCCTGACCCCAACCAGGCTGTAGTTGCAACCCAGAGCCAAAGCCGGCAGGAGCTGTGCTGTGCTTTGAGGCTCAGGACGAGTTTGTCCCAGGCCACATCTGCTCATGAAGGCAACAAAACCGTAACACTCAGCAGAGGAACGCGTGCAGCTTTGAGAGCTGTACTCTTGGTGGCACGTCTTGATTCAATGGGCTACCCACAACAGCAAATGCCCTAGAAGGGCTTTTTTCATTTTTTATCCCCAAACTTCACTTACAAAGGAGACATTTTCTGGACTATTAGGTTTCTGAAGGAGCAAACTTGAACGGCAGAGCTCGTGATTTCTTTCCTTTGCAGAGGAGCACCAGTAGAGGCCACCACAAACCCAACTGAACAGGTTTTCAGTTGCACAGGCAGGTGTGTGGGTTCACCCACACTGCGGGGAAAAGGGACTGGAGATGGGATCAGGGCTTCAGCTACGTCTCGACCAGTGTTTGAACAAGGCATCAAAGTGAGCCTCATCACTGGCAGGCAGAAGCTCTTCTTGTATTATTCACAGTTTTGTTTTTATTCCCTTCTTCTTCTATTTGAAGCTCATTATTACACTCAGAAGTGCACAAGGGGAAAAATGATAAATAATACAACAGTATTTCCTGAGCATCATGCAAAGTGCTACGCATGCAGCAAGGAGAAACCCCAGTGAATCCTTACCAAGAGAGGCTAGGGTTAAGCTGTCATCCCTATATCCTCTTACGGTTCACAATAAAGCCTCATCTACCGATTTAAAATCCTGTTTCTGCTAGGAGAAACTAATAAAGGCCAGCTATTTTTCCTCTCAGCTTTCTTCCCAGTTAAGTCATCACCTCAAACTGCTGTATGCATGAAGACCCCATCCTTATACCCACCCTTTTCTCAGGAACAGCTACTGGCTGAATAAGTACACAGAAACCTGCAAGGGGCCACATCTGTACCACCAAAAAGGGTTGCTTCAATTTAACAGTTATAAATTGCCACTGAACTAACAAATGCAGTGTGACCAGGCCAGCTCAAGCCAAGACTTGTTTCAGAGCTTAGACACACCACCATAAACTCCAGTCCAAAATGCAACCTAATTTTGCATGGTCACCGAGGGTACATTTTCTGTAGGTGAGGAGTTTGTGGAAGGGAGATATACTGAACGGATGTATTTTTGGCTGATGCTCGTGAAGGAAGACAACTGGAGTTAAAGGCAAAAAAATATTTTTTTTAAGAAGGCCTAGATTTCTAACTAGCTATAAGCAAGGTGATCTGGTCCTTGTTATTACTAAAATACTGAAGGAATACTGTAATTTCAAATACTGCAGCAATCATCCAACTCTCCCTTTTCTACCTATGTGCACTTCCATGTTGTGGCTTGAGGGAGGATCAGCAGATGAGCAGTAAGTAAGTTTACAGAGACCATTTGTTTTACCATGACACTTGAATACTCGTCCTTTTTTCTTACTGCTTTTCCATAACATTCCTCACACAAAGAACCTCCCTTCCTCGTAGTATTTTTTATTTCTGTTATACTATTGACTATAGATCCCTAATAAGACAAAGCTAGGGGCTGATTATCGCACGTATGGTCATTATTTACAAGACGTGTCTCAGCTGTAGGTGTCAAGGCAAGGAGAATTCCCAGTAATAGTTCAGAGGCTTGTGTCCTAGGAGTCTCATTTGTTATGGCAGGACAGAGCTTTCCTCAGCATCCATCAACGCACAGTAACCAAACAACTGAGCGCAGGAGATCATTTCCTCCCACAGCCAGAAGTTTTAGCACCTGGCAATTCCTGTGCTAGCACAGCCCACATACTGGTCATACACAACACCTCCAAGTCGCTTCCTACTGTGGACCAGTAAATAGAGACTCCTAAAACTGTGTGCTTTCTGACTTGTGCCAGATAGCATCATCCAGCAACCTGTTATAAAATGTATGCAAGTTTTTTTTAAAGGCATGTGTAAAAAAAAAAAAAAAAAAAAAAAGTAAAAATACAACAGTATAAAACTGTTTAAATACCAACCGTGCAGCTTTACACAACCAGTGGCAGATTCTGCAAAGACACTGCATAGAAAACATTCTCCAGCAGATGCATGTATATGAGCTCATCAGGCTTGAAGGAACCTTAAGACTATCTTAAGCTCTTGCTTAATCCAAAAGCTTTCATTAAAAAGCCATTTTTTATTTCCTGAACAGGAAGGCTTTCAGGCAATGCCATCTAGAACTTCTGTTAGCAGAGTGCACAGTTCACCTCATTAATGTACTTTTAAAAGAAACCATAAAACCACAAACCCTCAACCCTGGCTCTCCAGCACTGCTTCTGGATCTTGGATGGGGGCACTTACCAGCAGGCCCTTTTGAACCAAAATGGCGGAAAGGCCTCTCTTCGCCCTTTGCACTCCATAAAAATGAGAACGGCAGCCTTCAAGTGAGGCCAGATGAAAATCCCCCACTCTGGCTCAAGCAAAGGGGCGTTTCATCGCAGATTCTACGAAGACTGACCCAGGCATCAAGAGGTGCTTGGGTCCCGGCTGGGTGTGCATCAGAGTCACAAAACCCAACTATCACAAAGCAAGCCCACCTTTCCAATTCACCCACAGGCACTGCTTTGACCCAACAGGCAAGAATAAACTAGTAACTGTAGTTAACTACTGCTGCCAGCTATTTCTAAGTCATTCTTCACTGTCTAGTTATGTGTTACTGAGCATTACGGGTTAAAGACACATAAATCAAGGCTGGAGAGATAAACAGGAATAAAGTGTACACATGCTTTCTCCCAGCTGCTTACGCTATGTAGTTGCTACTGAACACACCCATGGGTTCACAGATATCTTTATTTTTTAGACTCAGATAGACCTCTATCTGTCATTAGATCAATAGTCTACAAAGAAAAGAAGGAAGCGTGACAAAAGGTTTTGAACATCTGAAAGGTTTCCGCAAAGAGGATAAGAGTGTATCATCCTCCCTATTCACCAGGGACAGACGGTACAGTTGGCTTAAGATGATGATAAAAAGAAATTTAGCCTGGGTATTAGGAAATTGTGGGGAGGTGGTGGTTGAGGGAAGAGGAACAACAGAAAAAACAAAGACAAGCTCCCACCCCAGGTGTGAGGACCAGAACAGGCCACCTAGAGGTGCCCACAGTGTCAGTCCCCGGAGGCTTTTCAGAATAGGCAAGACAAACGTGTGCTGGGAATTGCACGGACACTGTGAGGAGCTGGGGGAGAGCCAAGGGGATGATAGATATCAGTGTGCTTTCTTACAGTGTCATGATTACCACATTTAATTCACTTTCTTTTTGTCTTACAAGTGCTTTCACCAGCAGCCATGTATCTCTTAGACAGCTGACAGGAGATTACCACTTGGAGGAAATGCATTCACCAGAGGTGAATGGCAATTTAAGACTTGTCTGAAGAGAAGTCAACAATTCACCCCTGCCCCGTCATGACTTTGAACTACCCCCTTGACAACACCTCCTGCATTTCAAAGCAATGCAAAGACCCATCTGAGGGGATTTGACAGGTTTTTAGGAACAGGGACATTGCAATTTCCTTTTTGATCCAAAGCGTAAGAGGAAATAAAGTTTATTTCACCAATTTCAGCTACCCAGTTATCTTTTGCTTAATGGCAGTATGTGACAGAAAAGAATAATTCCTTTGGTATTTTGTTGTTCAGTCATAAAGATCAATGTTTTGAAAGCGTAACAATTACTTCTCCAAGTCAGTAAAAGAAGGTTTATCACGCTGGGCTTTTTATTGACTCAAGGACAGTACAACTAAGCTCTTTTCTTCCCTCTTCATGCTCATATACATTAATCATTTAAAATGAAATTTTGTAGGAGTTGCTTTTCTTTGTTTAACTATGTATTTAAGTAAATGGTACTGTAATGCTTGGGATAATGCATAACAGCTTTTATCCACAGATTTTTGGCATCTGCGTCCTTAAAGCTGTCACAGAAAGCAATAGAAAATTTAAAAATAATCCCAGGAATTTCTGAAAATCTTTTATAGTTCATTAGTGACCAGATCTTTCCAGTATCTCCTAAGACTTATGCAATTCTTTCCACGCATTGGTATTGGCTGCACTCCACAAATGTAACTATTCAACATATGTATTTGCTCTGTTTGGCCATCAGCTTTTTAGAAGCAATTTTTCCATTCAGGAGAAGTCCAGTTATGAACATACAATACAATAACCTTAACCACATAACAACGGTAAGTTTTAATGACAGTTTGCCTAAAAACCGCCAGATATATTTTAGACTCACTTTTACAAGGAGTTAAAACCCAGTATCAATGGTTCAAAACATTCAATAGCTCTCTTCAATGTCAGAAAACATTTAAATGAGTGTCTAAGGAAACACTTCAAAAATCTGTACTGCTTTTAATCCAATAACATGGAATAATAATTTCAGACATCTTATGTGTGCCTATAAAATACGTTACGTTGCACACTTGCAGTCGTACATGGAAGTAGTTGTAAAGTTGGGCAATTCCATGGTGACACACAGAAGATCCATGGAGGGCAGAGGACTGAGGTGCACCCACAGCTCCCTGTGCTTAATGAGAGAACAGTGGCACTGAGAACTAAGGCACTGACAATTGTGATATAAGGGAGCACTGTCCTGTTACCATAGATCCTTGTGTGCTGGTTTTGGCTGGGATAGAGTTAATTTTCTTCATAGTAGCAAGTATGGGGCTATGTTTTAGATTTGTGCTGAAAACAGTGTTGATAACACAGGGATGTTTTCATTACTGCTGAGCAGTGCTTACACAGAGTCAAGGCCTTTTCTGCTTCTCACCCCACCCCACCAGCAAGTAGCCTGGGGGTGCACAAGAAGTTGGGAGAGGACACAGCTGGGACAGCTGACCCCAACTGACCAAAGGGATATCCCACACCATATGATGTCATGCTCAGCATATAAATCTGGGGGAAGAAGAAGGAAGGGGAGGACATTCGGAGCGATGGTGTTTGTGTTCCCAAGTAACCGTAACGTGTGATGGAGCCCTGCTTTCCTGGAGATGGCTGAACACCTGCCTGCCAGTGGGAAGCAGTGAATGAACTCCTTGCGTTGCTTTGCTTGCGTGCACGGCTTTTGCTTTACCTATTAAACTGCCTTTATCTCAACCCACGAGTTTTCTCACTTTTACTCTTCTGACTCTCTCCCCCATCCCATCCAGGGGGGAGCGAGCGAGCGGCTGTGTGGTGCTCAGTTGCCAGCTGGGGTTAAACCACGACACCTTGATATAATGAGAATACACAAATAATAATGGGATTGAGCAGGGCTAACCAGTTCTCAGCTCCCAACCACATTTCTTGACTCCTGAACGGCACTGTAGTAGGCATCCTGTTTGGTATTTTTTTTTCTTTGTTCTTAACTGAAACACAAAAGTAACTGATTATTCAAAGTGGCAGAAAATAAAAATCCATTAGCTTAAACACTATTTTTTCAAGCTGGGGAAAATGCATAAAACTGGCTGTACTATTTATTCTGGCTTCTTAAAATGGTGATCTGATCCTTGAGCAAAGATAGTAACAGGTGAACCAATAATTTGACTAGCTAATGTATAGGGAAATGATTAAAATTTCATCAACCCTTTAATAAATGTTTGCTGTTTCAAGGTGAAAATGGAAAATTGTCTTGTGTTGACTGATGCCACTTCCATCTTCCATCTAAGGTTGCCCAGTCTTTGCATTATACAGTGATCACATAGTCAACCATAAATTCTCATAAAATGGCCTGACTCATTAAATAGTACTTAAACAACAGGCACTCATACTAAATCTTCCATTAATGAAGTATTCAGAAGGTGTTTGCCATCAACAAAAAATAGTCACAGGCGAAAAGACTACATGGTAAGGGTGGAGGAGAGGACAAATGTGTATTAAATGAGAGCTGAAACTTGACCTCATTGCAGAGTCTTCACCCCGCAGCAGGACATTGCAAAAAGTGATATATGACACTACCTGGTCACATACAGCTGCTAAGAGTTATAGGAACACATTCCCACTGATATTTAATATCTATTTAAAATTTGACTTGGATCTTTTTAACCAAGAAAGTCGTGACAAATCACAGATGAATTAAGTTTCCCTGTAAAGTTTGCCAGTAGTTTGAAAGACCAGTTGTCTGACAGGACCTTCTCAAGTAACTCAGATAACAAGCGTACAAAGTCTTTTTCATGCCAGGGATTTCTCTCCCACAGTTACGTATCCATATTTCCCTGGAGGGGGGGCAGGAGAAATGGGGGAAGAAACAGGAGCATACGCACCCCACAAAGGTGTGTTATGAACTGTGCAAATTAAGTCAGAGTCATTTGGAAGGGATCTCTAGAGGTGAACAAGTCCAACCTCCTGCTTATAAAAGGGCTAGTTTCAAAGTTAGACCAGGTTGCTTAGGGCCTTGCCCAGCTGAGTTTTGAAAATCTCCACGGTCAGAGTTTCCACAACCTCTCTGAGCAACTTCCAGCACTGCAGTATTTTCTTATGTCCAATAAAAAATTTCTCTAATTGCAACAAATGACAATTGCCTCCTGTTCTTTTGGTGCGCACATCTGAGAAATATTTCTCTCTACCTTCTCTACAACACTCCCATTATGACTTGGGGATTAGATCTGGCCCCAAACCCCAGCCTTCTTCCTTCCCTCAGCCTCTTTTGTGATATGCTCCAGTCCCCTAAACATTTAACTGGATTTCTGCTGGACTTCCCTCTCTGACCTCTCAATCCAAGATAAAGCAGTTACAAAGAACTGGCAGCTCAAGGAGCAACAAGCCATTATTAATCTGCTTTGAGCATTTTAGTGATTCTTACACTGACAGGACATGGAGAGAAGCACCAACAAATCCTTTTCTGAACAAGCAGTGACCATAACAAAGTACCCAAAAGGCATGCTCTTCTTTTTCTGCAACAGTTAGGTTGGTCAACAACTTCAGTCTCATTGACCTCTTGCTAGGAGTCACCACCCTTGTCAAAAGTCTTCTACCGTAACGGACAAAAAAAAAAGAAATCTAATTGCACTGTAAAAAAAATCAAGATACATCAAGACAGCATTTGGATAANTACTACTTTTAATTATGAGTTGTAACAGACACCTAGCAAGTTCAACAGGAATTTTTATGAAATATTCCAGCAAATATAACATATGCATTTCATGTTAAGACAGGAGAGAGGAATTACAATACTAGATAAATACTCTGACCATATAGAAAAGGTTTTGTATATTTATATGTGTGTATGTATACGTGTGTGTGCACATATGTGCATTAAGTACTTTCACTGGCTTACAGGAAAGAAAACCCAAAGAAGTCTGTGTTGTGACTCATTTTATAGAAGTAGTAGTCTCCTGCAAACAAATACAATTTAACAGTCCAAGCCCCAACTTCGCTCCATAAAGCAATCTCAGAAACAGCATTCTGCCTCCCTCCCAATAAACAAAACATAACCTTCCACATTGGTATAGCATTCTTTTAGCTCAAAACAAAAAAGAAACTTAAGTGCTTCTCTCCACATGAACTACGTCCCCATCAGGAGCCTGCAAAAAGCATGAGGCTTCAAACTGACCTACATCAAATGGAAAGCATGTAGTAGTCATTTATGGGTTTTTTTAGGAGTATTTTTGAGTGATCTATTTAGAAAGCGCATTTTAATAATTTTACGTTAGCAGTTTGCTAACTTAGTGAAACTAAGTTAGCAAAGACAGAAAATAAGTAAGCTGTATAATGCTAAAGATATCGTAGTGAATGTACTCATGTTATTTTGAGGCAGAAGGAAAACGCCTGCACAACAGAAATAACTTTTACACTAGTAGAAAGTTTGTCAAGATACTGTGCACAGTGATACATGTCCAGAGAGGAATTAAAATACATAGCTTGTTCCATTAACTGCCTGATGAGTTTAGCTCATGGGGGTACAAAGCAAGCACGTCTGTGTTTCCACTTCAACTACCCATCTTCCCAATGGTACAACCAATAAACAATTAGATGGCTTCCTCTTTGCTGGAACTGGATGTAGTATTTTTCAAACTCATTTTAGAAAGCAGAATAAAATGGAGAGGGTTTTCAGGTAAGACTATAGATAAATGGCAGCAACTTCTCCTGCATCCCAAGCAAAAAGCAGCAATACTGTGCAACAATTCAGGCCAGGTGACAAACAGCAAATTATCATCATCCACACTTCCCATGGTCTCTCTGTCTAATACTTAACATCAGTTTTGACTGGTCCTGGAAACACCACTTTTTTGTGCATACTATCCCGAGAACTGCTAAAGCAGCAAACTGATAATTACAAGGAAACAGCTTGCACCAGCTGGTTCTAGCAATGAAGCAGGTAGAAAATGACTGGGGGGAGGCAGGACAAAAAGCATTCTCAACCAGTCAACTGAGAACTGAAGAAGGAAAAAAAGTCCAACAACTCACTGTAAAAGACACTTTGTACCTTAAAAAAAACCCAGAACGATTACACCTCCACAATACAGGTAACTATCAGTGTCCAAGTTCTTTGCTCAAATTTAATGAATACACAATACTTTCCTCTTACAATGATTTAAAACCAAATTAATATGGGTTGGTCATTATTGAAGAAAAACAAAGTAGCCTGATCTTCTTAGAAACTGCAAATAGTAAACCAGGTACAGCCTTATCATCTTCACTCAGAGGAGATGCAAGATACAAAGACACTACCAATGGCAAGGTCAAAAGCTGAGCAAAGATGCAACTGTGGCAAAAAGGCACCCTCCATTTCTCCTCCTTCGCTTAACTGCTTAGAAATATCAAGATCTGAGCCTGCAAGGGAAAACAAGTACTTTCAGTTTATTACTGTAAGTCTTGAAAATTAAGCTTTGCTGAATCTGAGCATCACTGAGCTCTATGCCAGATCAGTAATTATCTTCGCATGCACACCCCCCCGGGGAAAATGACCTTACTAATCAAAACACATTCAAGTGCAGTTCTATAGGAAAAAATCTAATTTTACTTGCCCAGAATCAATTTCTGGCTCTCCCAGACAGTGAAAGTCCCTTTTCCTAGTTTTATTTCAAGAGTACTGAAACAGATTACAAAAACATTCCTCAAGTGCAGGACAGACAAGTTGCTGGTACTCATCTGCAAAAGTTCAATTTTTCATTCTTCTCAATTCCTACAACTGCCAAAAGGTATGCAATTTAGATTTCTATTTCAGTTTATTGCTTTAATTATATGGTCCGTATCTTCAGCTTACGTAATTATTACATACTTAGCAAGCAGATGCAAAGACTAACACACAAGTTGCAGGATGTCAGACTCCGGGCAGGTGGCGGAAGAAGAGGAAGAAACATATCAGGATACAGAGTATTCCCATAAATCATTTTCACAAAGCAGTCACAAAGAAAGCATTTATCTGAAACTGAGTAATTTAGTGTTGCGCTGGTCTGCTTTCCAGCTGCAAATTAAACTCTAGCACCAAAAGGAATGTACTAAACCTGTTCCAAAATGACCAGATGTGCACACTCAAACACCATTCACACCACTCTGGTGAACAGCTGGAGCCAAGTTTTGACAAGAGCAACACTGCAGTTTAGTACTGATGGACAACATCATCTGAATTATAACCAAGTGATATGCTCCAGCCAAAAACAAAACAAGAAAAAGCTAGGGACATTGCAGGAACACATTCAATAGCCAGGGAACACAAATGCTAAATTGAACAGGCAAAATCAGCACTCCTCTTACAAAAGCGCACAGGGATTGAACAGCTGGGGAGCATCTATACTACAAAACCCTAAAAATTACTATTTAGATGAAATGACAAGTGCACTTCTGACACAAATCTCCCAGTCATCCCCACCTTACCATACCTTGTCCCAAATTGTGGTGTTGTCTCAGAGCACACAAAAGGGCTTTCTTTTTAAGGAAACTAAACGAAAATGTGTGCTCCAGGAGCACACTTAATGCGCCCCAACTGTGTAAATGCACTCAATTTTCAGGCTCAGACCAGAGCTAGTTTGAGATGACCCTCCACCCTGCAGTAACACGTTGAGCAAGAACACTGGGACCTTTTCAACAGCAGTTTCAGCCTACAGATCCAACCCTAATGAGCTGCACTACTTGCTCGCGTAAGACAGGGCCACCTCAGGCTGCGTCTACCGCTTGTGCACAGCCTCCCCTCCCTGCAGACCTGGACCTGGCACAGGAAAGCCACAGCTCTCATCAGGCCCTGCAAAAGATGCGGGTTTCACCTACTGGGCTGCAACAAGCTGTGGTACGTGTCCAGTTTGACTAAAAATATAGAAGTATTTCCTTCAATACTCTACCTGAATAAGCTCTCTAGAAGCTCAGAAGTTGTGCTACAGCCTATTCAGCACCACCGTTTTAGCATCACTTCATTGTATCACTTCTTCCTGAAGTCTGCTCTGTCAAATCTAAACATGATTTAAAGAGAGAACTACAGAAACTACTACAAATCAAAAAAAGCATCAAATAGCTGAAAGCCAAGGCGAAGTAAGTCACAATAACTTCACCCCCTTGTGGCATGCCTCTTACCTTCTGGCTTTTCATACTTCACATGCACCATTTCCCTGGCACAGACACTACTCTGAACCCTGGTCAGCTATCCAAGCACGGCTGGGGAGCTGTGTGGTGGGTGGGGAGGAATGTACCACAAAAGCAAATTAAAAACTCAATAAAAGACTTCCTTTAGCTTTCCTCAAAAGTAAAACCACTTCTGAGCTTTGAAAACCTATGCCGAGGTTTACATTGATTTATCACCTACATGATTATTGTGTATAGCATAGACCCAAGCAGCTTATGCTGTCAGGTTTCAAAGAAGGACAAATCAGATTAGCAGCAGTCACTAGCTAAGCACCCAGAATTAGAGGCAATTGAAATGCCTTTTTTTCTTTAAACTCTTATTTTCCTGCTCATTCAATTTATTTGCTAGCCCAGTCACTTAGGAGTTGAGAAAGTGATTCCGATTTGGAAAAAACCCAACCTTAGCCATCACCTTCACCCACGGGGCCAGGAAGTGCTCCCCAGAGCCGGCCCCACACACCCCTCCTGTGATCACAAGACGTTTGTGAACCATCCTGCCAAAAGCAGCACACCGCCAGACTGCATTAGACAGCCCAAGCACAAGTCATCTAACCTTACCGGCCCCACAGCAGGCAGGAGTCCTCAGGACGCTGCCACAGGCAGCCGGGAGGTAAGGTGAGACCATGCCTGCCCCTGTCCTGGTGCCTACAGCCCACCCGTGCTGCAGAAAGGAGAGAGGCAGGGACTGCATGGAGGATGGACAAGCATGAGTTCCCCTGCTCCCCCACCTCCTCAGGAAGTCTCCCCACCTCCCCGGCTTCCCTCAGACCCATACCTTCTCATAAAGACTCGTGTCAAAACAAGCGTGGATCGCTGGCAGCATGTGGGAGATCACATGTGGGTTTAAAGTACAGCATACACACAGTCAGGAGTGATCAGATGCAACTATTTCTACTTACTAGCTACACATACGCATCCCTTTTTAAGACAGGTTTGGTACACAGTTTTATTTAACCTTGGTTTAGTCAACTAATAAATACTGAAGATGCTGGAGTGTATTAAAAGGATGTGCTCTTCAAACAAAGCCTGACTAAACTGATTTATTGTTTAGAAAGTCGTCCTCCATCTTCTAATAAATTAAGAAACTCAGATTATGTATCTTCTTAAAATAGACCTGCATATTGTACGCATAACAAAACCATGTGCAAATTTAGCAGAAAGGCTATCTATAGCTCAGTCAACATGTTTTAAGTGGTCACTGGAGAACCAACTGAGAAATAAATTTGCAAAGCAATAGCAGGTGACTTGCAGGGTGAACAGTTACTGCTGAGGCCTCAGTACCCACAGAACATGCACTTCCAGAGGAGGGGCAGGGAGGTGACTTCAAGCCAGCTCTAGCCTGATCCCATGAACTGAGCAACCCCTGAGTGGTGGGAACTTTCCAGGTACCCTCCTGGAGGGCACATTTCAGTTCGGTTTCATCCAAAAGGAACACAGTTTGCCTGCTCCAGAATGGCTCTAAAGTTTGAACCAAAGCACCGTGCACGGGGATAAATGAGATTTGCTTCGGAGCCTCATCCCCGAGTCAAAAATAAAACACAAATGCAGAAACACCCGCCATCTGTTATGGCCATTTACTTGACTACGGATTTCCCTTTGCTCTCTAAATTTAAAATATTTGAGCTTATACATTCCTCTGGTAGAATTTTCACCATGAAATAATTTTGCCTGCAGTTCAAAAGAATTACAACAATTCTCTTCAGCTTCACAGGTCTCAATTTTCAGCTTTGCCTGGTGATCCCAGCTCCTACGAGTATAGCACAGCTGGGGAGCAGAGAGGGCCACCTCCTCTGTACTCCCCTCTCTCCTTCCCTGTCTTATTAAAGGGTTGGCTTATCTGCGCGCTTATTCACGATCCCTTCCCCTTAGGAACATAGTACTGGGTGCAACCACTGCAGGACAGTTAATTTTAGGAATATATCCTCATTTAAATCAGAAATTTTGCTCTGTAGGTAGACTGAAACAACACATTGCATTAAAAGTAGCAGACAAGCATTTTTCAGCTGAGCGAAAATGGTACCTTAACAGCGATTTGCAATCAATCACACTGCTTGACCTAGCTAAAAAGGTGGTGCTGGGGGGTGGGAAGGTCTTCGCCTACCATTTCGTCAATAAGTTAAGAACAATCTTACCAACAGTAGGACAGTACTTTTCTTCACTGGCTACTTTCTTTCAGGTCATGAGATATATTTTCACAGATCTCTTTCAAGGAAAACAATCCTTGGAGCTTGACACTTCCATTTATCCTTTGGCAAAGTAAAAAAAAAAAAAGCAAAGCAGCACAAACATTAACATTGAATAAAATACAGTCTTAACATGTACCTTAAAGTCTGTCAAAGCTTTACCTAGCTACTATGATCAATAATAATCCATCTTCCTCACCACAGTGTATCTCCAATTACACACACACACAAAAAAGAACGTGTTAGTGTCAAATATTCGCATGCTCATGCCTGGGTTCAAAGTTCTGGTAAATGAGCATTCAAACATCCTGCTGGAAATTGAGCTGCATTCTGTACAAAAAGTTGTGTTGCATCTACGTTGCACCTAATGTTAAAAAAAAAAAAAGATTTATACATATGTAATCAGATACTCAGGAGTGTGACTAACTTAAAAATTACATCCAGCTCTTTTGACAAATTTGACAGCTGTTCTGGAATACATCTTTTCTCCTCTTTTCATCCCTTCTTTCTCCCCCATTTTCATTCTAACAGATGCTTTTATTCTGCTTTGGGTTTTTTTGTTTCTCCTCCTCTCTTCAGTGGCAGCGTCAGGAGGAAGGGAAGAAGCGTAGGGTGCTAATGAACAAAGCGGTGCTTGTTAAAAACAGAACATATCCAGGCAATTCGCCAAATTTAATTCCAAAGACCCCGCTTGTGATTCGATGCTAAAATGGAATATAGCATTGTTCTATCTGTCTGTAGGACACTGTGTCTTCTATGGAAGAGGGGTTAAAAACAAAAGGACAAAAAACAGCTTGACACTCCCCCCAGCCTCCAAACACACACTTCATTCCAGAAAATACCATATTCATTGGCCTTCAGAGTTGTTAGAAATAAATCAAGCAGCAAAAAAACGGGATTATCTCACAAACATCATGAAAAAACATTATTGAAGCTCACAGCGGACACAGTAAGAGCCAAAAAGGGGTCAAATCCTGCTGCTTTTATCAGATCTGCTACATTCAACGTTTGGATTTGGACCTTGTTGCAGTGAAAACTGTTCATTAGGAAGGGATATCAGAACCTGGCCTAAAAACATTGTGCCCTGTGTCCTTGAAAAATGTGAAGTATTGACAAAGCTTCCCAAATTATTTTGAACCGGACTGTGAATCCTGTATTTATTTCATAAGCAATTGTTACCTGAGGCTAGAGGACAGGCTGCTCAGGTGAGAAAATGCTCATACATGTAAATCGGTGGCTCTGAAGCTAAGACTAAAATTAATTTATGAAATGGGGGAGGAAGAGAGATTACTTATGCTTAAAATCGTAGTGAGTAATAGTCACACACACTCTCTCCCACAATTTGCCACGTAGCCTGACTTGTCCCAACAGATACTAAACGATAACTCCTAATAATTTAACAGTGGAAAGGAGTACTAAATTGTGAAATAAGCAGAACGTGAGTTTAAATTCCATTTGATTTATGCCACGTTCCATTACTAGCATTACGTACCCAAAATAAAACACATATACTGACATCCACAGAAGTAATAATATATTAAACTATATACACAAGTTGCATGCAGAGATAAATCGGTATTGACGATGGGGTCCCAAGCACAAGTTTGAACTTGCTTCACATTTAGACCATTTTTCCTTTTTTAACCTCATACACAAGAAGTGCTTCTTTTCCCACGACTTTCCACTTTTCCCCCTCGTACAGCCCTTCCCATCTCTTCCGCAATCCTGCTGCTCGTCGCCCACCCCCTCTCCTCTTCAACCCAGGTCACTCAAGTCACCAGTTGAGCAGGGATTAGCACCTGGTAAGGGCTCACAGCAGATGTACCTCTTCCCTGCTCCAGCTGTGGGGTCTCTGCCTTCATTTGAATGACCACTAACAGGGTACAGCTAACTTTACTTGCAGAGCACAAGGAAAATATCATCTTTAAAGATGGGTAGACAAAGCAGGAAGGGACTGTACGTCTCAGGGCCAGGAAACGAGTAGAAGAGCTTCTCCATTCAAGAGCTGTCAAGCATGCGAACTCTAGGAAATGCGGCTACTCTTCTCAAAACCCTAAACCCTGTCAGCCAGCTCTTTCTCAGTCACGTAGCAGAGACAGAGGTCCCTCTGTCACCTGGATGACCATGCAACTCAGCTTTCCCATGTAAACACAGAAAGCAATAACGGGCTGGTCTGCATCCGGGGCATGCTTCTCATTTCTGAAGCTCCAGGGGTGGCAGAGCCACAGAGAGCTCCAAATCAAAAATCTGAACTGGCAATGGTTTTTTCAGGGTTTTTTTCTTGCTTAGTTTTAGGGGTTTGTTTTGTGGGTTCCCCCCCCCCCTTAAATGATAAAAAACTGTCTTTCATATTTAGACAAACATACATGGATAGGCAGGGAGGAAAGATAATATGCTGGGAGAGTGTTGGAAGGAAACTAAAACTGCAGGAAAAATATGACATTGGTTTCCGAAAGGCATGCCTCTCTCCTCAGCCACAGCCTGTTTCTTCTTCCAATCTTTTGCTTTAGGGTTAGGCAACAGGAGAAACCAAAGGGACAGGATTTACGAGCCTTTTCAGACACGACTCTTTTGGACGGTGCAGACACATACACTAATTGAAAATGCTTAGAACAAGTATGAATCAAACCTGCAACTCTAAGTCATGTTTTTTCCACAGAGAGACTTCTTCAGCATCACCCTCCATTTAGGCACCACAGCATTCTGAAGATAATAATTACCCATTAAGCATCCCGAATACATAAGCAAATGAAAGAAGTGAGCTAAAAGAATTCAACTCATTTGCTTAAAGCCATAAAACCAAGAAACAGATACAGGTATGACTTAAAATTCACGTAAATCACGTGACGTTTGCCACTTCAGCTTATTACCTTAATGAACAGCTTAGCATTTTGCTAAGTCAATATGCTTGTATATGCCTGTAAAAAAAATGGACTTGGGAAGATTCCCAAGAACATTTTCATCAGACAGCACTTTCTGTAGTCAAAAACATAATGTTAATGTTAATGTGCAAAACTGACATTAAAAACCAAGACTGACTGAAAGGGCTTTACAGTAACCCTACAAATTATTCAACTGCTACATAAGACTTGTGTTCCTCAGTGTTCAATACATGTAAGATCCACTGACCACTCATTCCTGTTTAGGACACCATGCTCTTGACAATTTTAGCTGTTAGGAAAACTTGCGTGTTGTCTTCTGAGTTAGTGTCACATTTAATGAAGTTTACACAAAACATTTGTTGTTGACAACAAATTAACTACCTCGCAGCTCTTATGTTCCAAATTCCCACAGACCTGGCTGTTAAGGGATCAAGGTTTTTGGTAATTCAAGAATTAAGAGAGCTGTCATACACAAAGTGTTCATTTAGAGAGGACATAAGTTCTGTATCCTCAAGCATTTTCTTAAACACCCCATTTTGTAACAAGGCATTTATTTCCCAACCTGTCACACAAAACAACCTGGTTCTTCTTTAGTAACCCTACTGCATTCTTCTTAAAACAAACTAACTTGTGTAACTTTGATAAGATGGTGCACTCAGAAGTACTTTTTATGCTGTTGACACAGCACGGGTAGCTTGCAGCCTAGCAAATCTGCTGTAATGAACGGAGTCTGAAGACAGACAGCCCTTTCACATATTGCTGACTCAATGTTTTACACAGAGGAAAAACCCAAGAAGACTGGGCCGCCATTGCTCATAAACTGTTGGGTTGGGGTTTTTTGTTTTGTTTTCTAACAGTTCCTCTAATCAAAGCACACGACTGTTCTTTGTATCGCCGTTATG